>VZRL01002494.1:3836207-3957524 GCA_013397895.1 Origma solitaria | reverse complement strand
TTCCTTCCTTCCTTCTTTCCTTCCTTCCTTCTTTCCTTCTTTCCTTCTTTCCTTCTTTCCTTCTTTCCTTCCTTCCTTCTTTCCTTCCTTCCTTCCTTCCTTCTTTCCTTCCTTCCTTCTTTCCTTCCTTCCTTCTTTCCTTCCTTCCTTCTTTCCTTCCTTCCTTCTTTCCTTCCTTCCTTCCTTCCTTCTTTCCTTCCTATTTTTTTTTTGTTTGTTTTTTGTGTTGGTTTTTTTGTTTGTTTAGTTTTGGGTTTGGTTTTTGGGGTTTTTTTTTATTAGTTGGGGGGTTGTTTTATTTTTGGTTTTGGTTTGGGGTTTTGTTTTTTTTTTTTTCTTACATGTGTGAACTGCAGGTTAATGGGGTGGATTTAGGCAGACTCTGCAGAGAAAAGTTATTCTCTGGAAATTATCTCAGAGACTGACATTTGGTGGATTCATGAATCTGAGAATAGGCCTGGCCATTTATGGCTCCACTGGAACTGATGTAGTGCAGAGGGAAAACAAAAAAGCAAGAAATAAACAACCCCAAAACAGCAGAACCTTGAATATTTTCATTTGTCAGGAAAACAGAAACCTTACACTGGATCTTAGTTAATCTTTAGAGAATCTCCAAAGAAGTTATTAAAGAAAGATTGAGATACATATATGTGTGTGGAAATTTTTGTGTATAGGAAACACAGATTTCCATATTGATTCCATTAATAAAATGAAAGAAATATTATTCAAACATTGTCTGTATGGGTTCTTCAGTACGATTCCCTAGACTATCACTGGTGGGTATCTATTCTGACTGCTGTGCTCTTTGAGAACAAGAGGGGAAGCCATCCAGAGTGCCCTTTTTTCCCATCATACAGGGAAAGAAAAAGTACCTTTTGGGAGTTTTTTGTCACCTTTGATACTTCCTTTGCTATCATTTTGACCATGTTTGAAATCCGTTTCTGTTTTGACAATAATATATTGATAATTGCTCTTTTAGAGAGTGAATTGTCACCTGACCTTCATCTGTCCCAGCTTATGGTATTAGATAGGGTATTAAATACATTCCTATCTAGCAACAGCATCAAAAGTCTTATTAAAGCCAACATCTCTACTGTTTCTTTAGCCACCTTAAGCCTGTTATCCTGTGTGTGATTAGACAGTGGAATTCAGCCACTGGAGTGATTAAGAAAAGAAGTTCAAGGGAAAATCAAGCAACTAGTTGGCTTACAAACTATCCATATCCAGTAGTTACTGCTAAAAAAGATTATAAGGAATGTCAGACATCTTGTTGAAGAGATCATTACATTGTAGTTGGTGGGGATAGATTTATCCTCTAACGCTTCTTTGTGGTTTTGTGTATTTTGGAGCTTGTTTTTACCTTCTGAAGTTTATGTGCTTATGTCATCTGGGTCCCAGATACTAGGCTGGGCCACAGACCAAGTTTGGGGTAATTCCTTCATCTCCTGTTTCTCATCATGTGGATTCTTTCATTTCTGACAGCGTTCTTGGGGCATTTCTTGTCCTGTCCTGCATTCCAGTGCTATCAGAATGCATCTCTGTTCCTATGTAATTGAATCAACATAACTAATTAAATGTAATTATCCCCAATTAAGATTAATGCATTAATATTGCTCTAATTTAATTGTTTTAAATGGAATTAAATGAGACTCTGCTGTAAAGACATTTTTAATGTGTTTCTGTTCTTTATAAGAGCTGTCTGATCTCAGTTTTTATCTGGCACAACTGAGTGTTGTTTGGTGTGTTTCTTATACATTCCTCATAGCTGGTGTAATAGCAAGGGGATAGTTATGAGGATAGTGAATAGCCTGGCTCCATGGAAATTTCTGCAGACATGAGTAAAGAAGAAACATGGGCTGAGAACTTATTCAGTGACTTCAAGTCAAATAACTGTGTGAATAGGTAAGGGAATATTAATGTCTCTTTTCTCTCAGGTTTCTGGCTGATAGAAGGAAAATGGACTTGTTTCTGTTTGTCTACCCCTCACTAATGGTCCTAATTATACCTGCCTGATTTGATGACTTGCTGCTGATGAAAAGGACTTCCTGCTCTTCTCCCTTGATTTACATCTGTGCATTCCTGCCCTGTCAGCAGAGACTCATTAGGCCACTGTAACAGTGAGCTAAATTGGTAGGAAAGTAACAATATAAATGGAAGTGTATTGTTTTTGGTGTGTGTAGCTCTCTAAGCTAGCTCAGATTTGGGACAGATCAGCTGAAGAAGTAGAGAAGAATTGCTGAGGGAAGGGGAAGGGAAGGGGAAAGCCATTTTCACTGGCAGCTGGCTGTTAATTAATTGGTTTAATCTCTGTATTAAGGGCAAGGGTATAACACTCTAAGCTGCATGCATAAATCCTCCTTCCTGCATGTTGTCCCTGCCCTTATTCAGAAGAAGTGCTTTGGAGGCAAGGTAATCAGGGCTAAAGTGGGAGAGATTATTTGTAACCTGAATCAGGTTTTCCAGTCCAGTGAGTGGATGATGCTGCGTGGACAGACTAAAGAGGTCAGTGCAGGGTCAACTCGTGGCCAGAGCTGGTCTCTTTCTTGAAGGGTTTACTGACTTGTGCTGACTTGTTGGCCTCTAGGAAACAGAGAGGTGACCTCAGGGTGAGTCCTCAGAGCTGGGTGAGGGCTGTAGCCTTGAGTGAGCTGCATCCCTTCATTCTCAGCAGCAGTGAAGGGAATTTGGTTCCATGTTTCTCAGGTTCAATTTTGCACAGGGACTCTTGGATCTGTAATGGCACCAAAGATTTAAAATATTAGTCATCTATTACTCTGTTTCGTCTTTACCAAGGTAGAGCAAACAGCAGAAGAATTGGAATGGCAGCCCTAAAGGAAGGTTGGTCAGCTGTTGTAAAATGTTCTAAATAATCACAAAGACCTAACAGTTCTGGATTAAATCCTAGCCATACTGGGAATTCTGCTGTTTGCAGTTTAGAGATTTAATCTGAGGATTTCATGGGATGCAGAAAATTTTAAAGGTTTAGCTCTGTTTGCTTGTGGACAAGTTGTTTGTGTGTGGTTTGGTTGTTTTTTAATTGGTTGAAATCTGTTCTTTGTGCACACGTACTCATGGTCAAATAGACAATTTGTGAGTTTCACAGTATTTCCTACTGTGCAAATGTGAGGTCCTCATTTCATTATGTTATATCTCAGTAATATCCCAAATGGATGAGGTATTGGGGAGATGATATAAGAATATCACTGAAACAATACATGGAAATTCTTACTCATGAGGATTCTTAATATGCTTAGTGATGTACTTGGCTTCTCTTAACTTTGAACACTCTTGAAGCAAAGGAAAGAAATGCTTTGAGCAAACTGCATTTGGTTTAGTCTGAACTTAATAGTTTTGTCTGCTCACTGGTAGAACAGATCCTGTTTATATTCATTCCCTGGTAATAGCTGGTGCCACAGAAGTGTTCTGAGGTGTTTTTTTTATAACCTTGTTGAGCAGATGCATGGAAGAGAACAGAGAAGTTTCTTGTGGATCCAGATCAATGATTCCCTGTGGTAGGATAGAGGCTTGTTTAAAAGACTAGAAGTGGATCAACTGGGCTTACAGGCCACTTCTGAGAGGGATTTAATACAGTGCATGGGTTCATATTGTCAACAGTTGCATTTTGGGTAGTTCTGTGATGCAAGATTGTGTAACTGGGAAAATTACTCTAATGTTCTTTTGGGAAGGAGCAGCTTCTGGCAGTTTATGACGTTTTTGTTTCATGACCAGTTTTCTTCTTCTTTGCCTTTATGAGGAGGAGAAATGAAGCTCAGTAGCAGAGGAATTCTATGCTGCACAGCAAGAAAAGCAGGCCATCAGGTTTGATGCAGAGGATCTTGTTAAAGATACACCAAAGGGAACATCCAAACAGCCCACATTTAGTGAACAGTAAAATGGGTAGAAGGTATCAGACTATGGTATTATATCCTTGTTTTTTAATTTGGAAGTGCTCTACTAATATGCTACAGCTGTATGCAGTTCTCTAGGCTAATTCTACAGCCCCAGCTATTCCTAACAATTCTCTTTTCACTCAGAAAAGAATCTGCATCAATATAATTACTTTCATGGCAGCAAGAGATTCCTCTTGATCTCCCTCTTTCTGTGTCTTTCTGTATCTTTCTAGAGCTTTATAAGATTTTCAGGGAACAGGTGGTGTGTACTGAGCAAGTGACTAGCTGAGGGCTGTTGTGGGAAGTCAGACCTACAGACTGAGGGTTTGTCTGCAGGGATCTAATGTGTGGCAATGGCCCTAAGGAGGCCATACCATACAGCTCTGCTCATCTGTGGAAATAAGCTGTGTGTCCCACTGCAAGGAAAGCAGGCACTATTGGTATAAGACATTCAGAAGACCTGGATTCTAAACTGTTGAAAATTTCTGTTATTCTGTTATTCTTTCGCAGACTGTGTGATCATAGAGTCATAGAATAGTTTGAGTCAGAAAGGACCTTAAAGTCATCGAGTTCCAAGTTTCTGCTATGGCATAGGCACCTGTCACTATATACCAGGTTGATAATAGCCCCATCCAACCTGACCTTGGATACTTCCAGGAATGTCCACGACTTCTCTGGGCAACCTGTTCCGGTGCCTCACCACACTCACAGGAAAGAACTTCCTCCTAATATCTAATCTAAACCTGAGGTCTTTTAAAGTCAACATGTCTTGTCCTAACACCACATACCCTTGTAAAAAGTCCTTCTCCAACTCTCTTCTAGGCCCCTGTAGGTACTGGACTGCTGCTGGATACCTCCCTGGAGCCTTCTTTTCTCTGAACAACTCTAATTCTCTCAGCCTGTCTCTGCAAGGGAGGTGCTCCAGCCCTCTGATCATCTTTGTAGCCCTCCTCTGGACTCACTCCAACAGGTCCCTGTTGTTTTTCTGACTGGAGCCCCAGAGCTGGATGCAGTAGCCCAGGTGGGGTCTCAGGGGAGTTGAGTAGAGGTGGAGAATCACCTCTCTCGACTTGCTGTATGCATCTCATTTTTTTGTCAGATACCTCCTTTTTCTACCCCTCATTTGACTTACTTATTTGGATGATATAACTATTATATTCTCTGTTGTCTGGACAACTGCTTGTTGTTGACAACCTTGATGTTAGCCTGTAAGCACTGCTGTAACATAACCAGCTAATTCACAATGAGAAATAATGGCAGTAAGATGAAAGAAGAGGAAAAATCTAATAAAAACCACATGAAATAGCAAGACAGTATTATCTATGCATGTGTTGGAAAACCAAGGTTTCTTTATATTAGGTTAATAGCTTTCTTATTAATATCTGGAATTTCAAAGGGTATCTTGATATAATGCCCAAGGTTTCATGCTGAGAAAATGGCAAAGCTGGTTATTTTTCTAAAAATGGTATCAGTTGGTTCTGTAAGTAAACATGTGTTCCTTTTGCTGCAGTGACATAATTCTTTGTATCTACTTTGTTTTTAAGGAAATGAAGTTTTAGCCCCATAGTGATAATAGTGATACACAATGCCTGAACAGGACAGAAAGTTGAAGAGTGCAGAAAAAGCAACAGACAAAAAGCCTCCTGGGATCTCTATGAGGTATTGTATCTGACGTTTTACTTTGGACTTCAGCAGGACTCGCGTGGAATTTGCACTGGCTGCCAAAGCAGAATGCTTCAATTTGAAATGCAGTATAAACATGACAACTGTTACTCTGGTCACAGAGTTTATTTACACCTTTGTTGATTTAAGGCATTCTGGAGAAGCTGTAAATTCTTCTGTACACAAAATTCAGACACTAGGCAACTCTTGAAAACTTTATTTTCTATCAGTGGCATTGTTGCTTGTTGACCTTCTTTACACTTATGGAAATACTTTTATGTAACTATTAACACATGCTATTGTGGTTTTTTCCTAGGGATTATTCTGATCTTAAAAGACTTCAGTCTCTCTTAAGTGTTCAGTTAAGGAACCAACAGGTATTTTTCAATAGCTATTATTAAGTGTGTTTTTGGAATTATAATTAATGGTGATTATGGTTTGTGGCATATGCTTAGAACATTGCGTTCTTTAATGATTAAAACACATTAGCAAAATCTTGTGTAGTGGATATCTTTCTTCTTGTGTCTTTATTTTTTTTACTTTTCTTTGGCATTAGACCTTCTGTGGGGGAGAAATAACATTTAGAAAGGGTAAAAGAAGGAAACTGAGCCTCGTCCCGTTCTACTATACTGTATTTTTTATTTTAACAGGAAAAAATTGCTTTGTTTTGTATCTTGTGCAGGTTTTATCCAGCTATTATTGCATATAATCGAGTAGCTTCGCATATTTGTTTTCCTCTGTGCCCTTTCACAATGTCACAAGAAGGTAGGCGTAGCGATGTGTGAGTTGCAGCATGGGGGAGAGTGGTAAAGAATGTAAAATAAGATCAACATTTTAACCATAAACAATTTGTCTTTGAAGAGTAACACTTCAGCTAAAAATATTCAGGGCATAAATACCAACTTACAGGAGAAAATAAAATCTCCTTCACCTCAACTCACTAAGTGAAGCTTGTATTTGCCATTTGAAGCAAAGAAAACCAACACATGATGATGGGTGTGAGTCTTTGAAATCACAGAACATTTTCTCCCTTTCAATTCTGTAAAAAGATATGACAAAATGACTAAGGATTCATCCATGCGAAGTAGGATTTATGCACTTTTTACGTGGTTAAAGGACTGGAATTATTTCTGAGCAGAAAGCTGAAACATGTGAGTTCTACAGCCTAAAAGGAATGTGAAGGCTATGGAATTATAGAACTGGGACAGGTAAGAAGCATAGATGATGAGCGTGTGTTGCAGATTTTGTTGAGCTTTGCTATTATAAATTTTAAAGGACACCATTCTTCACATTCTACTTACCTCTATGTACTTGTTTTCCAGTCTTGCTTTGCATCATTTTTCTACCATGTCAGTTTTGTTTTGCAGAGGGGGCATGCGTATTCTATAATGGCAAGTTTTAGGTCCAAAGTTCAAGTGAGAACTTGAGATAAGATACTTTTGCTTGATAATAATCTCATAAAATTTCAAATACAATATTGCCTCATGAATACTTCCCTCCTTAGCTTCCAGCTATATTTTTTGGAAGTGGTCAAACCAGTGTGACAAGAGCTTGGCAAAATGTCAAAAGCAATGAACAAAAGTCCAATGGTCAATGGCAAGAACCAGCAGAAGCTGTTGAGCTTAAAAAATTTAGGTAAAAGTAATTTCAAGAAAAGCTGCTGATGATACTCATATCGCTGAACATCTTTATATATCTAAGGGTATCACCTTGTTGAGGTGTTGAAGGCTTTTATATTTTTACATACATCTGTTACTTGTACTTTTAATGTTAATCCAGTATTTGAGATGAGAATTATGTATGTTTAACTTTTAAAACCTGTTTGTGTTCCTGCATTTGTAAGTTTCAAACTTTCCCACTCAGCAGGGTATACAGGTGAGAGTTAATATACTCATTTTAAAGAGTGATAATTCCTTTATTTGGAAAAGTTATACCATTCTGATAGTCCCAAATTATGCATGAGACAGACTGTTAATGTCTGGCAATTTGAAATCATGTTATTCTGTGGTAACTGCTGACATGACATTTCTTAGTTTTTGTTGCTAATGTTATGTTGTAGCAATGTAAAATTGTCTTGTGGCAAGTTAATTTGCAATTCACCATCTTTTTTCTTCCTTGTTAGCCTGACCCACAAGAATAAGAGAAATTTTTGCAAGCATCCCAAACATCGACTGTTTCAAGATATCTTTATGACTTCAGTTAAGAACAGACTTACCTGTATGTCAGTATATGAAACACATTCATAACCAAGAAGGAGGGCTACTCTTTCTTGCCTTCCATGAAGAAGCAAGATGCATGGATAATACTTCATATTGTTTCAACAATACACCTCTATGTGGAAATTACTAGCAGCACTTCATAATCTCAGTTTTAAGCAACCACTTCTATATTGGCTTTGAGGAGTGAATGCTTGGGTTAGTGGGACAGAAGAAGGAAGGACTGGGTATATGACAAAACTTGGATGACCAAAATTCTAACTGCTATGTTTTCTTGATCATTTGTCTATATATATTGTCTGTAATCTATGATTTGCTTTTCTAATTTATTTTACTGGTTCTGTGTGTGTTTTATGGACTGCTGCCTTTATAGAGAGAGGCCATTGGTTTTCATAAAAATCAGATGACTTTATGCCACTTGTTTGTATTTATTTGTATTTGTGTGTATATCAGGATTGGAAAGGGAAATCCCTTCTTTATGCTGCTCTCATTGATGTGAGGAAACAGTGCAAGACCTTAAAAAAATAGAGGGGCAGAGAAAGATCTTTTTGGGGAAAAAAAGATGCGTTTTCCAGGATGTTTTTACCATACTCCACTGCAGTGTATTGTATTTTCCTCTTTAAAGCCCAAATACATTTTGTAAAAAAACCCCTTAAGTGGTACAGAAGCTTAAAGAAGGAATCCTAGAGCATTAAAAGGTATTAATGTGTAACTGCTAGAATTTACAGAAGAATCTAAAAACATTACATAGTTTGCTTAGACCTTTATTCAGAACCAACTGGGGAACTAGGGATCTCATCTTTGATTATCTAAATGGCAATGAACTTAAAACAGATGATTTAAGTGATTTGTAAATCTGGTATCACTTTTTTGCATGTGAACTCGGTACTCACCAGAGGGAGCTCAGTGGCTCAGCTTCATCTGCCAAAAATCTAAGAATAGCTTATGCTGTGATTTCCCAAGTTCTGTTTATGTATTGTGGCATGCTTGGTTTATATTCTGGTTTTCTTGTGTGCTTCTTCGTGATAGTCATATGGCAAAACAAGCCTCTTGTATTAGGGATGAAAGCACCAGGCAAGGTTGATGAAACAAGCATGTATTAGTAGGTATGTAAAACCCATAAGGTAACTGGAGTTACAAAGGTGACTTAACTGCCCTTTGTAAATATTTTACTAAGACTGTGATGATGTCCTCTCTTTGGACCTGCTGCCATTTCATTTTTTTGGAGTCATAGACCATCAGCTTGAGCAGCATTACACACACATGGCTGGCATAACCGTGTTGGTTGGGTACAAGAAAAAATCACACCCCCCCCGCCCCCCCCTTACAGGTATCACTGTGTGCACAGAAGTCCTGGTTGCAGGTAGTTTTCTTGACAAGAAAGCTGCGATCAGCTTGGTTTAAGTAATTTGAATAAGGAGCATAACTAAAGCAGAAAAAATCCTGCTGGCATAAGCTGGATATACACCAGTGTATCTAGTAATGTGCATTGTAAATGTAACTATAGTAGAAGAGGCTCTCAAATGTTAACCATTTGAGTCCACCATGGTAATATCTTCAGGCAATTTTAAAATCTGACCTAAAAATTTTTCACACAGGTATATGGCTGCTGTTTTCTTTCCATGAATGTTTTGTGCTGTTCTGAAGTGGCCAGTTACGGAATCATAGTGAAAAATGGTATTACATTGGGCAGAATATTGGCATAGAAGGGCTGAGATTTTGTTAGTATCTATTTGTAAAACATTTATTTTTATGGAAGTATTTTTAGCTATTGGCATCTTTCCCAACTGCAAATGATGAAATGGGAAGAGAACTGCCATGACCCATACACTTCTTCTGTTTCTTGGAAACTTATCCAAACAAATTCTGTCCTCTCTGTTAAAACCACAACAAAAAACACATGGCAAAGATGTCTAATTTTAGGTTTATTTTAAATAGCGAAATGGGGATATATACTTTCAATATACAGTGGAAATAGTGATTCCATTAATGGTATTTTATGCAGGATTACTGCCCTTGGATGCTTTCTGCAAATCTGATTTGTGTTTTCTGCCATGTCTTATGCTGGAGAATCATATGGAGAAAGTTCTATATGGAAATAAAATCCTATTTCAAGAACACTTCAACTGAATAACAATTTATTCCGAGCATAATACAACTAGAGTTTTTAATATTTTAAATATAGCTATTTTTCTTCTGTAGCATCTGTATTTTTGTGTAAGTGTATTTTGTGCACTGAAGTTTGCTGTGTGGTTTCTCCCTTTTTTTGCCCTATTGGGCCTCGATCCAAACACTAAAAGATTCTGTCAAAGCGCAGTTAGTTTGCTCATAGAGATAAGCACATACTTTCCTGCATCAGTTCCATGAAAATAAGTGATGGCTGGTAATGCTCATATAATGAAATAAGCTTATTTATAGCTGCTACTGTGTTTGAATATAAATGGTATTAAAATTTCCATGATATGATATGTTGTACAGTTGTTGTATCTCACTAATCTTCTAGTCAATTGATCCCAAATCAAATTGTTTTATTTAAATGTTTAAACACTTTTAAATTGCATTTGCTTTATGTTTTAAACATTTATTTTACAGGTGGGTTATTCAAGCTCCATCCATCCATTTTCTTAGAGTATTAATCAGCCTGAGATTATTGATAAGGGATCCGTGCTGCCAGGTCAGTATGTCAAAATATTGTGTCTTGCTTGGATAAGGGGTTGCATTTAAGCGTCATGCATATAAATTGTGCTGGTTCTTGTGTGTAAAAATGTTTGTTCTTATGAATGCACACTTACATGTATGTATTTATATTTCTGTATGTGAAGATGTGAATTGCAAAGAAACTATTCCAAGAGTGATTTTACATCATTACTGCATAGAGTGCTCAAATTCTGATATTTCTTACGTCATGTCTGTTGTTGCTGACCATAACAACGAAACTGTAAATCTCCATAACAGATGTCTTGGTCATTGCTCTGAGCCCTAGCCTTGGTATTTGACTATATTTGGTATATTTCTATCATATAGATATAGATAATTCCCATAATGTAGTAAGTGAAGAAAACTGACGGCTCCAATTTAAGAACCTTTAAAATTTGACCTGTGGTGTTTTTATTTACTCATTTTAAGTAATTCTGAGGGTGGGGTTTTTTGTTTTGGTTTGGTTTGGTTTGTTGTTTTGTTGTTGTTGCTGGGTTTTTTGTTTGTTTTGTTTGTTTTGGTTTTTTGTTTGATTTTTTTTGTTTTTGGTTTTGGTTTGGTTTGCTTTTTTTTTTCATTTTTCTATAGGAAATGCTCCACAGCCTGGGTGCTGGGTGGAATGGAAAATCTAGGTCAGGTAGAATTTGTCATAGTACCTTTGTCCATTACGTTGCATGTCGGTTTATGATGATTAGAATGAAATATACTGTCAGAAGTAGTGTACAGATATTCTTGGTTTATGGAAAGAAGTGAGTCTGTTCCTCTGTTTGCCCATGAGCAGTTGGTGGGGGTTTTTTCACTAGTTTTCAAAACAACTCTCCTATAATCTAGCTGCATTAATCCAGGGCTTCTAGTTAGGAGACTTAACAACTGCCTCCTGCAGTGAGAGAAGAATTAGAAAAGTCAGCACAATTGGTTCAGTCAAAAGAAACTGTAGACTTTTGAAGGGAGATGAGTAAAGTCACCCTGAACTGTAGCAAATGTTTTTGCAAAGGAAAAGCATACTGATAAAATGTTGAAAAAGGTTTAAATTCGGGGGCTGCAGTACTACTGTTTTACAGAATATTTTTTCATGAAACAGATGCACCACCTACAGGCTATTTCCATGCTTAACAGTCTGGGTTTATGAAGTCTTCAAACTTTTTTTTCCTTTATGTTTCCTCCCCTACTGGTAGTGTATGGAAACAGTAGCAAATGGCTGCCTTAATTACAGAGAAGTGCAGATAATGTAGACAAGTTGGTCAACATGGCATGTAAGTGCAATAGCTGATAACAGAAATAATAGGGCTACTTAGGATTTTTGTGTGAGGCTTAAAATGTTCAATGTACTTGGGGTGGTCATTAAGTAAGATATTACTAGATTCATCATAGGCATCATCACGCAAGTAAAAGCTGAAATTCCTGTGGAAAAGAACATCTTGTTTTTCTACATAAGTAGTATTTCTTTAAGAAACTAATATCTCTTTTTGAATTGAAATAAAAGAGTAAAATGAGCTAGTCATAGTTCAAAGAACTTATGCAATGTTTTGCTGTGTTATCTCACTATTAAAATGAAAATATTAGTGAGAAAGATTCAATTTATGTGACTTCCTTTGTTCCATAGACATTTTTCAAAAGCTTGCTGCTGTTAAAAATAAAAGAGAATGGGTTATAGCAAGTGAAGCACATAAAGTAAGTGCTTTATAAGATTGCTAATTTTGTGCAATTAGCTACTTAATGGAATGACATATGCTTTTCAGATTTGACCTAGGTGGGACTAAATTCCTTACCTTCTCAGGCTTGTAAAGTAAGATGATCTCTGTGTTTTACAGATGTATTAGTAGTATCATGAAAAGAATTTCTTTTATTTAAGTTAATTGTTCTGATGCATGGTCATTGGTTGTTGAGACAGATTGCAAACATTTGGACTAAACTTGTTTATATAAACATTAGTGCTCATGTTTACACTCTCCTGAGCTATACATTACTATGATTCAAATAGTTTTCTATAATTTTAAAATATATATATATTTTAAAGGTTTTTTACCTAAATTTCTGCTGTGGAATTTCTGGAATTCCTGATGACTTCCTGCATATAAAAATCTTTTATCCTGAGCTTAATAAAACAGTGCCTCACAATAATCAGGTGGAATATTGTTCAGTGTAGTAAATAATGAATGCATACACCCAAATGCATGTATATGTACCCTCTTCTCATTAATGAGTGTTTAAATAAAGATAAAAAGGGGGAAAAAAAGAGGAAAAGGAAGACAGAGTAACTTTCATCCATAATGGTATTATAGAAGAAGAACCACTGTTTCTACATAACTGGTCTGCTGTCCCAGATGTCCCAAAATTCTGATTCAGTTTAATTTTTTTTTAATGTCTGTGTTAATTTGAATGATGTTATACATACATTTTCAACTTCCATTTAACTTTCATCTCTGAATTAAATGTAGGATTCTGTGTTACATTTGGACTGGGCAAGAAAGAGTTTGGAGTATATTACAAATGTTCATGAAGATTTTGGTTGTTTTTAAAAATGTGCCCCATTTGCGTAATTACCAGTAAGACACAAAATACATTTGTATCTTAATTTTTATACATTCACATTTACTTTTTTTATACTGGGAAAATTGAAAAATTGTTGCACTGTTACTCTTTACCCAGCATATATTTGTAGCTTTAAGTGTTTGTGTGCACAATATGATATTATTCCTTAAGACCTGAGACAAAAATAATTTATCAAATGCATAAACAAGGAGGCTAAAGAGCAATGTGTGTTTTTCATATAATTCCATCTGATATAATTGCCAGGAATAATCAATTTGTAGTCCAAAATATAGGGAGAGGATAAGTGAGCTCACCATTGTTAAGAACTTGCTGGTGATATTACATGAATACAATTTTCTCTCTAAAAGGTGAGACTTCATTTGTGGATTAATTGTGTTAAAATAAATTTTGACTTTTTCATTTAGCGATGTGTGGATTTAGAGGAATTAGAAAATGTGCCACTTTAATATACCCCAAGGTCAAGTTCTGACACCTGTGTGTTTTCAGTCACTTGCTGATATAGCAAAACCTTTTCCAGCAGTTTCATTGTAATCCATCTCCTGTCTCTCCACTGATGTCCCCCAGTGCAGTGTGAGTTGCAATGTCACCGTAAAGTGGTAGCAATCACTTTTCTTGGTGCATCCGTTCTTTGGTCCTGGCAGACCTGAGTGGTTAGGTGGAAAGCATGCTGAGCCCTGACAGTTCCTGGGATGCTCAGCATAAACTAGCAAAACTGCAAGACCTAGAGCTGCTGTAGTTCATGCCAGAGGCTGAGTCAGATCCCACATCCTGTTAATCAGAAAATCATCAACATTCCTTCAATTTTTTAAACATTTCCTCTAAGACTGCTAGCAAAGCATCACTGCATTTCAGTGAGAAGCTGAAAGACTTTCAAATTTGACAGTACATCACTTACCACATTTAAAATTCTGAAGTGGTTTTTAAAATTTCATGCTTAATTATTTCACACATATAAATGACCTTATATATGACTAAGGATAGAGAAATTTAGTATATGGAAAGGTTTTATTTAGTTTCTGTGTTTAAAAAATATTTAGGTTCTATGTAAATCCAAAGTTAGATGCAAGAGCTAGCATTTGAATGTAGACAGGAAAATGATGTTCAATGCTAGTTAAGGACTATTTCAAATTCAGATATTAATCTGAATTCATATGTTTCATTAAACACTCATGGATCTTTTTTCTTCAAGTGGAAATGGATATCCTTAACCATATTTTCTGTGGGAAATCCACCCTAATTGAAGTATATGAACTTGTATAAACCTTTTAAGGGATATATCCAGTCACTTTCTAAACATGATATTCAAACCATACTAGAAAAGAATCATGCTTTTTTTGGGTTATCAGTGGAACTAGACTATTCAAGTTTCACAGATGAACTTTACAAGTTCATGCAGTCAGTGCTACTCGTAGTACTAATGCCATTAACAAGAAGATGGTCCCACGGATGACTGCAGCCCACCTCGCCACCTCCCATCCTGGCTGGCTATGCCTGGTTGCCTCTGCTGCCTGTTGAACTCACTGTAAATATAATTTCATCCCTTGTGAAAATTTGGACCATTGTCGTCTTTTACTTTTTTAAACAGTTACTTTGACCAGGTTGCAGTTAAGTTGTTTCCTTTAACTTCTTTTTTTTTTTTTTTTTTAAATAGGAGGTCTGTTCTTTTTTACACTTGCTGTGTTTTGTTTCCCTTTGCCAATTGACAATACAAAGTAATGACGGAGTTACTGTTAAAATTTCTTGCTGATTTTTTTTAGGCTCACTGCAGAGTTGCTATGACTCCTTTGTGCAGAGTTAGAAGTCAAAGAGCAAATAAAAATGTATGAAGGAGTTCCAGTCTTGCTCAGTTTATTCCATTCTGATCACATCAGACTTCTGTGGAGTATAGTTTGGATTCTGGTACAGGTTTGTGAAGACCCTGAGACTAGTGTGGAAACTCAGATCTGGGGTGGAGTCAAGAAGCTCCTTCATATATTGCAGGGGTAGGTTTTCAGTCCTCAACGTCGTGGCAATTGTACAAGACTGTTTGATATATTAAGATATATTTGACCAAGCCCTGTTTTATCAAATAGCATCTTTGGCCTGTTCAGTTGTATGTGATACCTACAGAATTTAAAACACTATTTAGAACATAATGAATGAGCAATATTTTTTCCAGCTTTTTATATTTCATTGTTATCCTAAAGTGGTTTTCATGTTTTCAGTGTATAAATTAAACAATAAATTATAACTATGTTCTGTCTGCTTAGTTCTCTTCAATCAGACACCTATTTATTGAGCTAGAATTGTGAATATAACTGACGAACCTGGTAAAGGAATTTTCTGTTTAAAAGCTTGTTTGCTTTTTGAAAGTGTATTAGCTAATGTAGTGGAAAACATACAAATTTTCAGTACTTCAGAAATTGTTAACAAAGTCTTATGGATCAAGTGGAAGCTTCAGACAAGCCCTGACCTACCTCAAAGTTTTGGCAGCAGTTTAAATTTAGGTGGCCTGCACCTAAACTGTTCTGGCTCTGCAAGTTCTAAGGATGGCAGATCAGGTCCATTATAAAATGAATTATGTATTGAATAGACAGGAAATTAACAGACAGGAAGCCTTAAACAGAGTTACTTTCTACACAGTATAAAATGAAAGAACTACTAGTAGATTACATAAAACAGTGCAGGACATAAAGTTACCTATATTATAGCTAGCAGAGAAATAGTGTAGATTAAGAGTCAATATAACTTACCACCAAATTGATGATAGTGTACACAGAGTCCTTTCCCTCAACCCTCAAGAGAGTAACCACAAAAGCTTGTGTCCCAATTTTGGGGAGAAAGCCCCACATTTCCAGCAAACGTGCAGAAGATTTCTGCTTTGTGAAAGTGTGGTGTAGGTTTTATTGTTTGTAAAGTGAAGTGTCCATCAGTCAGAAATTCTAGCTTATCTTTCCACATCTCGCTACCGCTGCATGATGTGTACTATCAACTGAAATCATCAATGCCATGGCACCAAAATAACTCACTACAAGACAAGCTAACCTGATTTGGTTATTTCACCATTAGCAAGCTCATGTGAAACTCATGTGAGGGGTGAGATGCCCTGAGTTATTTCATCAGCTAACAAGCAACACATAAGCTCTTGTGGTAGGGGAGATGCCATGCTATACGAAGACATATTAAGCCTTTTTCTAACACTGCATTTTAACACTTGATTTTTTGTTTTGTTCTGTTTTTTCTTCCAGGGAAAGAAGTCTTGTATCTGATTGCTCTTCAGCTGGAAGTTTATCTAGTGCAAATGCAGCATGGAGAATCCAGTATCTTCACTTGTCAGATGATCCAAGTCCTGATGAGATGCAAGAAAATACTTTCTCACTTCAAGCAGGTCGGTTTATAAGGTCTAATCATCTGTTGTGTCTTTACATACACTTGTGCAAAAGGAATCAAAATATTTTGAAATTGTAAATTTTATACCTGCTTTAGGGAGTAGGAGCACCAAATCAGATTTCTTTATTTCGAAATGTGTGATATCAACACTTCTTTTCAAAAAGTACACTTTTGTTAGAAAGAAGGAAACCATAAAGTATTAAGTATCTGGGAGTCATATGTATTTCTTCACCTATAAAAACAGTGAGCAAAAAGAGTTATTTATTCATTTATTTATTTATTTATTTAATTTTTTGTTTAGCATGAGATTATTTTCATTTGATCTTATTTTTCTTCTCTATTTAAGTTTGCTCTGATAGATCAATATGAATCATATGATTTCAAAGTGGTATTGGAATGACTACTAGTCAGGTGAGGATTCATTGGTAGTTATGGAGCAAATCCCTTTTAGAGGAGATTTCTCAACAGGGTCAAATGGCCCTAAATGTTAAATCTGAATTTTTATTCTGGCTTGTTATGCTGCAATTACTGAACTGGTGCTCAATGAGACTAATGCTTACCAGGTTATACAGGTTGGAAGATTTTATTCAGTTAAGTAAAGCATTACAGCTTATAATTCCACTTAATTGCTGTTATTTGTTATAATAATTTAAGAGATTGGAAATATACCTTTTTATAAATCTATTACTTCTGTTTCTTTACGAATTTACACACAGAGACGTAGACACAAAGGTTATCAACATAGGTGTCTGGAAGAATAAACACCTTTATTCAGACAAGGTTCATTTTAGCATCTCTTGCCATGCTTTTGTCATATTCAAAATAGGATAGTAAATAAAAGTAGTCACAGAACAAACTGAGAAATACAAATTTTGAATTTTGTGACGTTTATTACATAAAACTATGCAGCTTAAAACTGACATATTGCTGTTTCACAAACAATTTCTTTTCTCTTAAAAGTGTGATATTCCTGAGATAACTTCCTGACGTTCCATATCCAGGGATAAACCATTCTTAAAATCTCTGGTTGTATTCCAGACTTAGTCAAAGATACAAATATTTAGGACGTTTATATCAGCTAAAAGCTATAGCCAGCTCTTAAGCTCTAAATGTGAAATCAGTGGTCAAAGCCTTCAAGTTAACTTAAAACCCAACTAGACATATTCCTGGAGGAACTAAGAGAACAAAGAGCCTTAAATATGAACAGGAAAGAAGTCTGGGTATAATTCAAAACTGTTGGTTAAGATGAAAGGAATGAAAGTAAGTCTAGATGAAAGGAATGAAAGCAAGTTTAGAAAAAAGTACTTTCTATGATTCTTAGCACTACAATTGTCAATAAACTGTACTGGTTTAATATAACTGTATCTATTTTAGGTTGACTCTGATTTCATCAAAATAAAGTATCACTTGTTTAAATTAAATTGTTTTAACAGAGAGGTTTTCTGCATTGTTCTAGCAGTGCATGGTAACTGTGGTGTCAATAAATTGCTTAAAAATTGTTGGTACAACGTGCAGGCCTGGAAAAGGTGTTTCAAACTTAACTTCTGCTCATTCTGTTAAAAGACACCAACCACTCCGGTTTTTTGAACACCAGCCAACATCCCCCTTTCAGATCAGGACATAGCCTCAATCATGTTCATTTCAAACAGAGTTCCATCCTACAATTTCGTAATTTTAAATCCTACTTCTTTGTTTTTGCTAATATAACTTAGAGAGCTGCATGGTGAACAACGTGAATCAACTCACTTCAGTTAGAAACAGAGGAAAAAGATGTGCAGCTTTTTCAGTTATGTGCAAAAGAGGTCAGTTTAAGTAACTTGTAAAGATTTATATAATTTGGTGTCAAAGAGCTCTTGGTTCAGGGAGTTAGGAATTTTGCTTCTGCTCTAGCTGCTCTCTACCTGTTCTGTGTCCTTGTCTCACAGCCTTGGCAGCACTCTACAGTAATTCTGGTAGCAGACAGAATGTATTTGACTCAATGGCTCTACTGCACAGTCCAAAACCTAAGCAATACCATGGTCTAAGCTTGATTCTACCTTCATGAACAGTTGAAGAAAATATCAAGAGCTGCAGAAGAGCCTCTTCAGAGCTGACACATGTACACATATTCTCTTCAACTCTGCGGGAGAGGAGGGTAGTCTCCAACAAGGACCTTGTCAAGTAACTGAGCTGTACTCCAACTAAACCTACCAGTGCCCATGTATCAGACTTACAAAGTGAATAGAATAGTGGAGGACATGTTTGCATGAATACGGAAGTTGAAATCAGTACGGTTTTCACAAAATCCTACTAAAGGCACAGACAGACTTCTCAGGCTTATCACTTCTGGTGTTTGTCCAACTTATTTTTATTGAGACTTGATTTTTTGTTCCTGACAATTCAAAATATGGTGCCGCATGGTGACAGGAGATTTATTGCTGCAATTTCCTTTACCTCTAGAGACAGAAGCATTGCTTCTTTATCTGTTCACGGTCTTTCTTTGTGGTATCAGTTTAACGTAACAATGATTTAATTCTTATATACATTTAAGTAATTAAGCTTATATTTTAGGCATGCAATAGGATGTTGAGAACCTGTCCATTGATATTAGCTTCTGATTTATCTGAAGACTGATTTTTGTTTGTGGTTTATATGCAAAGGGGCACTATTAATGCTGACCTTTTTCTGGTTCCAAGCAAACGGAATATATAAAATAGCAAAGCTGATTTTACCAAACAAAGAAAGGAGTGCTGAAAAAAGGCAATTTATTGCCTTTATTATCACTGCATGTTGAAAGCCCCAAAAGTTCCTGAGAATTTTTAATGAGTTAAAGTTTATTTTAAAGTACAGTAGAAAAAAATCGTATTTAAAGGGGAACACGTCCCCCCCCTCAACCAACAAATGGCCCAGGAACTAAAAGATAAATAACAATTCAATTTCAGTTCTGATTTACTTTGTTTACAGCTCATACAGTGTAAAGGAAAGTCAATCTTTTTCTTGTGATAATCTTCCCTCTACTTTTTCAAGCTGTCTAGCATCAGATCTTCTTTACAGCACCTTGATCTTCATTGAAACTCAGTCTAGACTTGACACTCTACTAATATCTGTTTATTTCTGGAGCATTTTACTGTGGATATTAAATAAAACACATGTAGGCAGCACATAAAATAGAGAAAATTTAAGTGTAGGCTAAGTATAGGCCAAATAAGAATAGAATGGCTCTTGGTTTTGCATGTCATTACCCCCATAAATGAGTTTGAGTCAACTTAAGCTAAAGCTTATCAGTAGCAATTAATTTCCTGGTAGCTTTTCTCAGACTCTGAAGTGGTGAATGTCTCTCTAAGCTATGAGAAGTTAGCGCTCAGGGGTTCAGGGATGAACACAGCTGCTGATGCTCCAGCTGTGGATCAAGTGTGAGAAATTCCTTAGCACAGGTGAATGCAGTCGTGATCCTGCCGCTCACCTCGTCTTCGTTCTGACAGAGCCACTAACATGGCTATATAGCTACTCAACTATCTAATCAGGTAGGCATGCTCAGATAGGGAAGGAAGGTATTTTCACACATTAAAAAAAAATCATTCCAGTATCATTTTTCTCATCACAGTTCTTCTAGATTAGAGTTGGAGTGCAGATTCAGTGCAGTCAGTACTTTTCTACTGCAACAAGGTTTTATAGTGCACTTCAGTTAAATCATCTTCAGGATGAGATAAATACAAACCTTCCTGGAGGGTAGGTACATGAAACTAACATGCAGTCTAACAAACTGGAGCATATGCTCAGTATAGTTGCCTCACACAACTGTAAGGAGCTTAATTTATGCCCACTGAGATTTTTTAGATTCTAGCAGAATATGTTGGAAATAACTCACAAGAACTACTAAACAACTGTAGTTGAGTTAAACACAAAGCCATGTGAATTAGTAATGGACTTAATGGTCACATATGAAAATGAAGTCTGTTTTGGGCAAGAAGTATATTTTTATGAAACCTTGTTCAGCTTCTCACACTGCTATCTGTATTGCTTTTAACAATGTTACTACTATGAAATACAGTAGCAGCTATTGGAATATCCTTTTTGAGGTTCACAGATATTTTTCTTAGAATTCTTGCAATGCTTGTGTGTAATGGTGTGGTTTCTTTACTGCCCTGCTGTGTGTGTTTTCAGTGATTAAATTTTCAGCTTCTTTCTGCGATGCCACCTTAGTGATCTTACTCCATGGGTATCTTTCTTTGCTCAGCCATAGATGTGCCATATTATTAAATCTTGACAAACAGAACTAAAGATGAATTGCATCAAAGCATACATATTAACTACCTGCCAGTAGCTGTTTTAAAAAACTTTCTTTGTATTGGAACTAAGGTACATGAAGATAGAAGCAGAGGTATGTAAAATTCTCTAAATATGATGAATTTGGGGTTAAAAGTTGAGTAATCTCTCTTTCTCACTCTTCTATTTTGTCCCTGTTAGAACTTAGGGTGTTCCACACTGCATTTTTCAGAAAAAAAAAAAAGCAAAATTCTTTTTGTACTGCAGCAGTACAAACCCACAGATTACATTTACCTTTTTCAACATTGGAGAAGAAAGCAGGTCTCAAGTCTTGAGCTATCTGCAGATGAAAAGAGATGATCAGGATTCAGGTGTGCCTCAGCCTGTGCTGTAGCTGTCGTCACCAACTTTTTTTTTTTTCTTGTTTTTCCCCCCCTAAACGTCCTTGTGTACTTTTAAAATACAGGAGGAACTTAATATATTTTTATTCCCTTTGTTATCAGGTTAATAAGATAATCTGTCATTTAAATAGAAAGTTTGACAGTGTGTAAGGTCAAGGGGAATCCTTGTTGTTTATCGGTGGCTTTTCCATGTGTGTTATAAATCTCATTAATTTAAGTACTTTTCCTGCTGTGGCGTTATGCTTTCAGAGCCCTGAGATTTTTCTTCAGTATGGAAGGAAATCAGCATATTTTTAAAAGGTATGTTGACCATATGTTTTGTGAAACTCTTTTAGGATAGCTTTCAAAAGTCCAATAAGAAACAAATATTTTTAACATGTCCTGTATTTTGTAATGGACAATTTCTCTCCCGTCCACAGCTACAGAAAGTCATCCCTGCATTGCATCAGTGCCAGTCTACAAGATTAGATGTTCACTGTTGGGACTTCCATTGTGTGTATGTCAGACAACCCAGCTCTGTATGTGCTCCTTCTCCCCCCATGAATCAACCTTTTATATATGTTGAGGACAGATTTAATACTGCTGGCAATAAAGCATACTTTTACTCCGAAGACTAGCAGATGCAAGTTGCAGCCCTGGATAGTAACAATTAACTGGAAGCAGTCAAATTTTTTCTCTAATCCCTCTACTCCTTCACTGTGGCTCAAGCTCTTCTACTGAAGAGTGTTGCTGAAAGGCTTGGATCAATAAGGACAAAATATTTTCCATCAATTACCTGGTTTTACTAGTAAGATGATCATTTCACCATGTTGGCTGCAAAGCCCATGTGAAATCTTACAGTGTGATTTGTGGGATTAGGATAGTAATCAGAGTGTCTAGGAGGTCTGCCCGTCATTAATGTTTCTGTATGTTTTTATTATGTATCATAGATTACTAAAATTCTAAATATGACTTTTGTGTTATTTTTATTTTTGAAAAGTGGATTTTGTGCTGAAAGTGCCTCAGTTTACAATGCATTTTAGTGTTTGGTGACAAGTTTTTGAAGAATCTGGACTAATTTACTGTCTTTTGACATTTCCAAGTGCTTTAATCTGCTGCATTTCTACTTATTCCAGAACTTTAAAAAGAAACAAAACTTCAGTGAAGCATCTAATGAATCAATTGTTGCCCATTATCTGTTGGCTTTTGCTTTTCTCAGCCCTGTCAATCTTTTAGACTAAGATTCTTGGACAAAAATTCTAAGATGGGTGTCATGATTCTTTAAATGCCGACAAATGTTAATCCTATCACTTAGTGCATTACAAGAAGACACTTAGATTAAAAAAAAGAAAAGAAAGTACTGTAAAAAAATAAGTAAAATTGGTGGAAATTCAGGAGGTGCATTGGCTTTAAAGACTTATACTTGTTTGGAGAATTGGCATTTATATTAATACCCAAGCAATGAGGCTGAAGTCAGACTTTCAAAAGGTGCTTTAACTCCTATGTATGTAGTGTTAGAGGGTTAATACCTCAATAGATTGGTAAAAAAATAGTGTACTATTTAGGAGGTTCAGAAGTAAGTTATAATAATAAACTCTGAAAATTCTCTGCTGTAGTTTAATAGCTACTGTGTTCATTGTTTCTAAAATGTATTAAAAAAATTGACTAAACTTTTCCCTTCTGACTTGTTTGAAATCTTCATTGATATTGGACATTATGTGTGTGATATCAGAGCTTATGAAGGGTTGGTATCGAAGCTAAATTCATTAAAGGTAAGTAAAAGCTTAAACCTTCATAGCTTTAAGAATTCATATTCTTGCACATTTTAGCACAAGAAAGGCATAAAATATTTTATATTTCTTCGTAATTTAATTTATCACTAGGAGGATGTATTGAAGCAAATAGCTGAAAGTACTGAGAGCATGAATCAGAATAAGGCACCCACAAAACATATAGGAAATTATGCAACTTCAAAGCACCTTGGCAGTGGAACTTTTGGAAGTGTATATAAGGTAAACTTCTCTTTTGCTATTATTTTGCAGATTTCAGGGGAAGCTTCATGGAGAGGGTCTAATACCTGTTCTAGGCACAACTGTCCTTTGAATTTCAGTTGGGGAATTTCAGTAGATGCACAAAGGCCTTTGTTGATCTGAGCTTGTTGTTAATGTTTGCTTTGATTTTGTTTGTTCCAGTTGTGTTTATAAGATTGACCAATGTATCTTTCAGGTTTCCTACCTTCCTTACTTTCTCTTAATTCATTTCCACTAACAGCATTTATGTGTATTTAAAAGGCTAATAAATCTTTGTAAAACCACAAAAATTCAAGCATGTTTCATCTGAAAAGCAACCCTGGGTAGAGATAATGTTTCTTCAAACACCATGCAAGTTCAGTAGCGTACTGCTAACCTGTATTGTTGGATGGTAGTTCTTTCAGTAATCACATCATACACAAAAACCCCTATGATTATAAATTCTGTGAGAAAGGTTTGGACTCTGATAACTAATCTGCTGGCCATAATACCATTCTTCCTATGCCCATCCTATATTTATTGTACAAAGGTTTTATCTTATTTATAGGTTAGAAAACATAATGGGCAAAATCTCCTGGCAATGAAAGAAGTCAATTTACACAATCCAGCATTTGGAAAGGACAAAAAAGACTGAGACAGCAGTGTAAAAAACATTGTCTCTGAATTAACCATCATCAAAGAGCAGGTGTGTCTCATGAACTCCAGTTTGATGTGTGGGCATTCTGAATTATTTACTGTGAGTTCTCATGTGGAAAGCTTCCTGGTGGAAAAGGACCTGGGGATGCTGGTTGGCAGCTGCCTGAACATGAGCCAGGAGTGTGCTCAAGAAGGCCAATGGCATCCTGGCCTGTATCAGCAATAGTGTGACCTGCCGGTCCAGGGCAGTGACTGTCAACCTGTGCTCAACAGTGGTGAGGGCACACCTTGAATTCTGTGTTCAGTTCTGTCTCTTGCTACAAGAGGCACACTGAGGTGTTTGAGCTGGTCCAGGGAAAGGCAACAGAGCTGGTGGAGGGTCTGGAGCACAAGTCCTGTGAGGAGCGGTTGAAGGAGCTGAAGCTGTTTAGCCAAGAATAGTACTCTATTTTCCTCCTGATTGCTCTAGTAATGTGCAACATTTCTCTGCATTTGGGGTAACAGTGAAGGTGCACTTCAGTTCATAAACAAATTTGTGGAATCCTTTTAATATCCTTCCTTCCAATGTGTAGCTAAACATTAGAAATACTGTGTCATTAGTTTAACTATTCTAAGCATCTACATTTCTTTCCTCACTGTAGCTTTATCATCCAAAGGTTGTACAATATTACAGAACCTTCTTGGAAAGTGAGTTTAAATGCAGAGAATTACCACATTGTACATAATGAAGAAATAGAAATATATAATAAAACCACTTACAGCTTGGCAGGAGTGTGTCAAATTTGAGCAATAATCTTTCTTCAAGAACTGCTACAAGTTCAAACAGGCTTATGTTCCTTTAAAATTGAAAAGAATAATGAGAATTAATATTTATATTTGTTTATCAGTAAAACTAGATGCAATGTAAACATGTAGCAAGTATCATTCTTCTCTTATAAAGATCCAAAATTTACAATTGAAATGCTAAATAGGGAGCAGATCTATAGTGAGTAGTGGAGTGAATGATACAGATTGCCAGCCATATTGTTTTAATTTTCTTTTCTATAAAGAGTCATCTACATACACCTGCCTGCTGAGTGATTATCAGGCAGTGATTTCCTTATAGTTACTGTGATATAAATTGAGGAAAAAATTGAGTAACAAAGAGTAGAACTAGATTAAAATGTATCTGTCTCTACAAATTAAATTTTTAAGAAGAAAAAAACCAGCTTCCAAAATACATTTTTACCTTAAAGACTCTATTTTAAAATGCCTTCTGTGTAAATATAACGTTATATTAATTTGTTTATGCAGGTGACAGGTTGTACATAGCCGTGGAGCTCATAGAGGGGTGCAGTTGGAAGAACACGTTCACTCTTTGAAAGAAGGGCAACAACAAGTTACAGAAGACAGAATATGTCATCTATTTATCCAAGTAAGGACCTCCATTTTTTTGCCAGGACTTTCCTATGTGTAATTAGTAGCACCATGTTTTTAGGCTAATTAATGACAAAGTAATTCTTATTATATAACTCACTAATATATAGCTGTGAATTTAATTTTGTGTGCCTTTATTTATATTGTAGTTAAGAATCTTTATAAGGCTCTTTCTGTTTGGTTTTTAGCTTTGTCTAGCTCTTCTTTATTTGCATAAAGAGAAAAGGATTGTTCATTGAGATCTAATTCTGAACAATGTTATGTTGGGGGCTAAAGGTGGAGGGTCTGGTAGTAAGTAGTAAGTAGTAAGTTACAATTGCTTTTCTTGAAGGCAATTTCTCAAGAAGTACCTAAGGAGCATTTCTTTACTGAAACTCTGAGAAGGTTTCAGATTCCTGGGTGTTAGTCACCATACTTGGAAGCACGTAAATTATTGTATTATTACACTGTTGTGTGAAATAATTGAATCACAGAGTGGACTGGATTGAAAGGCACTTTAAATATAATCTATTTTCAACCCCCTGCTGTGGACAGGGATACCTTTCTCTAGATAGGTTGCCCAGAGCTGCATTCATCCTGTCCTTAAACACTTCTAGGGATGGACAACTTGTTCCAGTACCTCACCACTCCCACAGTAAAGAAATTTTTCCTAATATCTACTTGCTCTTTTTTCAGTTTGAAACCATTTCCCCTTGTCCTGTCACTACATGGTCTTGAAAAAAGTCTTCTTCCATCTTTCTCGTAGGCTCCCTTCAGGTACTGGAAGGTCACAGTTAGGTCACCCCAAAGCCTTCTCTTTTCCAGGTGGAGCAAATCCAATTCTCTCAACCTCTCCTCACAGGAGAGATGCTCCATCTCTCTAATTGTCTTGTTGGTCCTCCTCTGCACTCGCTCCAGCAGGTCAGTGTCCTTCCTGTGCTGGGACTCCCAGAGCTGATGCAGTGCTGCAGGTGGGGTCTCACCAGAGGGGAGCAGAGGGACAGAATCCTCTCCCTCACCCTGCTGGACGCGCTGCTCTGGATGCAGCCCAGGGTAGGATTGGATTTCTGGGCTACAAGTGCACGTTGCAGGGTCATGTCCAGGCTCTCACCCACCAGCACTCCCAAGTCCTTCTCCCCAGGGCTGCTCTGAGCCATTGATCACTACCCTCCAGATGCAACTTTCCAACCAATTTCTTATCCATCTAGCAGTCCACTCATCAATTCCTGTTGTGGGGAACCATGTCAAAGGCTTTACCAGAAGTCCAGATAAATGACATCTGTAGCTCTTGCCTTGTCCACTAATGTAAGCTCCATCAAAGAAGGTCACTAGGTTGGTCAGGCAGGACTTGCCTTTGGTGAAGCTGTGCTGACCATCTCAAATCACCTCCCTGTCCTACAGAAGCCTTGGGATAGCTTCTAGGAGGATCTGTTCCATGACCTTCCCAGGCACAGAAGTAAAATAATTGATAGTGCAAATTTTGTGTCATCTGCCACGACTATATTTTTTGCAGCTATGGATGTCAAATATGATGGAGGAGATGATTTAGCCCTAAAATATTTTAACTGTAGTTATGCTTCAGGGCCTGTTTTTATTTAAATTGGCAAGAATATTGAAATACCCTGATTATAGAACAAGTGCTAATGAACATACAAAGTATAACAGCTGTCTATTCTGTTCGAATTCTGCCATGAAATTGCTTAGTATCCTTCGGTGGTTCCCCGTGATCAGCTGCAGTGAGGTGTTATTTGTCTAAGTCCGTAGTAGTGAGTATTCTTGATGTATTGTTCTATAATCATCTCAGTGAGGAGGAAGGAGCCCAGGCAGGTTCCAGGACAGATTTTGAAAGCAATATGTGTGTGAACAGTACAAAGCATGGCACAGTTTTATTCTTTGAGCAAATTAATACAACCTGGTACACACAGCAAGCCTTTCAGGCAATTCAGATCCTGTAGGTTTTGAAGTGCTCAAAGAACTACTGCATGTTTTCTTGCTGCTCATGACACAGAAGGAAATAAACAATTTGAATGCTGCAGAATTGTTGTGAGATGTCTTTATGCAAAATTCAATCTCTCTTCTTTATATATATATAACAGGAAAGTGTAGGGGCATGCACACATCCATCCACAAAACACTCAGCTATAAATATTTAACAACTGTTGTTTCATAGTAAATATTTTCACCTGATGATGTACATACTTAAATTCATTCATTATTAAATTGTATGTGCTAAACCCCCTCTGATTCTTGGTAATGATGGAGTTTTGAAAGAATGTGATTTAATGGTGCATTTGTTCTTGACTAATGAAAATAAATATTCAGAATATTATTAGAAAATATCATATTATTGTATTGTATATCAATATGCTGCCACTGAGGGGCACTCTTGTCTCAATAACATTTCCTTATCTTTGGTCCGTTCTAAATATAGAGAAGTCTAAACATACTTTCAAATGTAAGCTCAAAATTGCCCTTGGAAAGCATTTATATTTCTGTCAAAGATTTACAGGAGTTCAGGAAAACAGAAAGAACAGAAACTTATTTGGACCATTTCTACAGCAATTATTACAAAACTATTGCAGTGTTTAAACAAACACCCACTTTATTTAGTTCTACAACTAGTACAAGTGTAGTATCCACTGAATTTTTGAGGAAAGCTGAAGATTTTTTTATCTATTGTTTCTGAATTTTATTAAGCCTTGTTTCAGGTTCAGTAGTCTTAATTTGCTTTCTGATGATAGTTAGTATGTACTGTATGAATGCATGCTGTGGTATTGTTCCTAATTCATATTGTCCCTGTATGCCAAAGACTGGAGCATTTGTGAACTTGATTATATCTCACAATATTAGAGGATAAATACACTGTCCATTCAGTACATTGCAGGAGGTTCTTGTGAAAGTTTGTGCTGATTTCAGTTAGGATAGTGTTAATTTTCTTTCTAGTATCTGAGACAGCGCTGTGTTTTGAATTCAGTATGACAATAATGTTGATAACATACTGATGTTTTAGTTGTTGCTGAGAAGTGTATACTCTAAACCAAGGAATTTTCAGTCTTCCATGCTCTGCCAGTGAGGAGCTGCACAACAAGCTGGGGGTGGAAACTGCATCCAGAATAGCTGACCTGAACTACCCAAGGGATATTCCATACCATAAAATGCCATCCCCAGCATATAAACTAGGACAAGTTGGCCAGGAGTTGCTGATGGCTGCTTGTGTACTGGCTGGGCATCTTTCAGCAGGTGGTAAGCAATTGCAGCGACCATCGCTTGTTTTTCTTGAGTTTTATTCTGCCCCCTCTTCTTTTAATTACAATTGCTATTAATATTATAATAAGTTATAGTACCATAATATTACAATATTATAATATTTTATTTTGTTTCAATAATCAAACTGTTCTTACATTGACCCATGAGGGGTTTTTTTTTTTCCTGATTCTTCTCCCCAGTGGGGAAGGTGAGAAATTGAGTGTGTGGTGCTTAGTTGCTGGCTGGGGTTAAACCATGAAAAAGTTACTACAAAATTTCACATGAATGTGAAGCATATGCTAAAATATTGAGAAATCTCTGCATTGAATTTATCCTGTCAGCTTTTATAAAAAGAGAAGGTCTGCTCTAAGATCTACTAAAAATGGTAGTTCTGCATTTACAAGCTGCACGCTCATCCCAAATAGTGAGAGTTTAATTTTCTGTAGCCTTTCAAATTGGAAAACTGACCCAAACTTGCCTTGATCTAACTAGGGTGATGTTAAGGTGGACTACCTGTGAAGCAGTGTTGTGTGACTATGTAATTGGGATATGGCTAAAATTATTTTGCTTTATAAAATAATCTTACAATACTGCTCTTTTTTCCTCAGTCAGTCCTTCTGGAAATAGTAACTCTTGTTAATCTCTTGCTCTGAAAATCTGCAGGCTGACAATATAACAAAGGCGGTTCATTCATCTGTAACTAATGTTCTCAAAAAATATTGTCATTTAGAGAGGTGCCTTAGTTTCAGACTCTCATGGTATATTTTGATTAAAAAGAATTAGTGACATGAGCAATACACTGGAGAAAGGGCTTCTAGAGATGAAGACTAATTCTGCAGCACCCACAGCAATGAACTGCTTTAAGAAAATTCTTGGACCCACAGATAGGTATTTCATACCATGTATGTAAGAATGGGACCACTCACTTTCCAAATCCATTGAAGATCTCTTATACAGTTTCTGCATTTACGTTGGTTGAAAAGCAAAGGAGTGAAAAGTAGTATATAATAATTATAATGAAATTATAATTTCTCATTATAATGAAATTATTGCTTTCTCCCATAGTATGGGAGACACTCTCACCTAGCTGTCAGAGTAGGAAACAATAAACCTGCTAGAGAATTATGCTTGTTTGTCCTCAATTCATGGAGAAATGTTCTACAGGTGCCTGTTGTAGAACAATTCCAGCAGAACTTGGTAGGCATAGACTGATGGTGAAAGAAAACAAGAATTCATGCAGAGAAATCTGGAACAATGCAAGATTAAGTAATGAGGGACCTCTTCTAGGGATGGTGTCTGAATATCCTGTCTATAGGTCTTACTGAAAAAGGAATACGTAAGGTAATACCTCACTCTTTGGTGAGAGCCTACCTGAAGCACTGAGTCCAGCTCTTGGGTCCTCAGCACGAGAAGGACATGGACCTGTTGGAGTAAGTCCAGAGGAGGGCCATGAAAAGGATTAGATGAATGGAGCACCTGTCCTATGAGGAAAGGCTGAGAAAGTTAAGATTGTTTAGCCTGGAGAAGAAAAGGCTCTGGGGAGACCTCAGAGCACCTTTCTGTACCTACAGGGGTCTATAAGAGAGCTAGAGAGGGACTTTTTACAAAAGCATGTAGTGGCAGGACAAGGGGGAATAGCTTCAAACTGAAAGAGAGTAAGCTTAGATTAGATACAAGGAAGAAGTTCTTTACTGTGAGGGTGGTGAGGCACTGGAACAGGTTGCCCTGAGAAGTTTGAGATACCTTATTCCTGGAAGTGTTCAAAGTCAAGTTAGATAAGACTCTGAGCAATCTGGTGTAGTGAAAGGTGTCCCTGCCCATGGCAGGGGGTTTGGAACTTGATGATCTTAAGGTCCCTTCCAACCCAAACCATTCTATAGTATGAAGAATTTTTGAATATTTACAGTCACACTGTGTATTCTTCTTAAGTAACATACGTGGTTAGATACCTTCTTTATTCAGATCTTTCTTTATTGTTTTGTTTTTAAACTTACCCAAGACACAAATGAAAATCCTAAGCCCAGGAGGTGCTTCATTCTAATGTGAAGATTGTATGACTTGTTTTGTATTTCCAAGGACATCTTTTGCACATGTCAATTAAATTTGAATTATCCTAATCTTTTTCAGACTTCTTAAGGTTGTGTGTTGTTGCAAATGTAAACAGACATTTACAATCAGATCCTAGCCAGGCTGTTTCTGACTGTAGAGAACTTTAAACATGTTGTTGTTTGTAGTCTCTAGAACTGCCCACCCTAGCTATTTTCTGTTTAATTTCTGATGTAAATTTCATAGGCGAGGTCCATAACTACCATCTCTTATGCTGTTACAGTGTTTAATCATAATCAATTTAGCTACAAATGCTATGAAAACCAAATGCCAACCTTCAATTTTGTAAAACATCTCATTCTAAATTGATAGAAAAGTGTTACCAAAACTGTACATCTCTGGTCAGATTGAATGTTTGATTTATTGTTTCAGACACACACACAAAAAAAAGGTGGAGTTTTAGGTGCAGCATAGATGAAAGTTGTTTTGTTATAGAGTTTTAGAAATTCATTGAACCAATATTATCTGTGGCTTTCCTTTTAATCTGCCCAGCCTTTTTATATAAGACATTGAGAAGTTAAGTTCTAAATTGAAAATGTGTATCTGCTTTTACTGCAGCTATATTTTACTGCAGCTGTATTTTCTTTCTAGCACAGTGTATTTCTGTCTAGAGCTCCATAGCTGCATCTGTTAGTAGGACAAAACTGAAGACTCTGCAAAGCATCACTGCTCCTCAGTGTCATTTAATTGCAGCAAGGTTTATATCTTGATGGTCAGAGGGTCTGTGGAATCACTTGGACACCTTTCAGAGCTGCTATCAAGGAGAGTTGTGAAGAGTACCATACTCCCTTTTGGGTGGCATGTTCTGTTTAATGTTTAATACACATGATAAAATGGCAGCTGAAAGGATCTGTATAGGTTTGAACCTAGGATTATACAGCAGTAGAATGCTAGTTTTGAAACAACCCACCTGTTGGATAAACTTCTAATCATAGCAAGCAGCCCTGGAGTGTCAGAATGGTGAATTGAATGAGACTTGGAAAGTTCAAAAAGTTGCTGGGTGCTGAAAGAAAGCTACCTGTTAATTTTTTAATTCAGTATATTTGCTTGTTGAGTGCATTATTTAAAAGACCTATTGGCTCTGGATTCTGTTCCATACCGAGAAGCAGTCGCCATGAGATAAAGTGAATATTACCAGTGTCTGTTGTGTATTAGTCACTGTTCAGATTCTTAGCAGATTGTATGGCTCATTTAGCTAATAGTCATTATCAGAATTGCTACCCTTCACACTGAGGTTCAAGGAAATCCTTTAGTAGTACTTTATTTTTAAAGTTATTTTCATAATAGGCTGAACGGAATCTTCTACTTCTTTACATTCCCACTGTAAATCAAATATTCTGGCAATTGTTGGTGGATTAATAACATGATCACAGTTCTCTTTACAAATCTCAGTTCTAGATGTGGATCAGTGCTTAGGTTCCTACTGCAGAAGTTAGAAGCTTCACAAAACTGGCAGTAGATTATTTACAAAGCATTAATAACAGGACACAGAAAGGAGAACGATAGAAGAGCTAGAAGGTTTATTTGGGAATGAGGAGAAATTAATTCTGTTTCCGTTCTATTGATGGGAAAAAGTAGAGTAAGTATGCAATATTGTTGATTAAATTGCAAATTACCTTGATTTTTAGCATATGCTTTTATGGAAAATAAAATTTAAGTTCTAATTTTATACTCCAAATCACTGTAACTCAGTAAGTTGCTAACAAACCTTCTTCATTGCAATTGCAAACTCGCTGCAGAGAGCAAAGGTTTTTTCTCATCCTGAATCCTTCAGGGTAGAAGAAGAAACTGTTCAGTGGGTACACAGTGAAAATTGTGAGCAGGTCTGAAGTTCATACATAGGGTTAATTTGATACTCTGTTAATATTCCTTTTTGCTGTGCTTTTGGTCTTTGTGTGTGTATTTGATTTTAGGAGAAATTAATGGCATTTTCAAATAGGATTAAAATATAAATTAAAGCAACACACTGAATTCAGTGTTGTTAAGATGTATCTGGACAATTTTCATCTTGTTTATAATGCAGAAGATAAATCTACTAGTTAAGAATTTTGGGAAATAAAACAGCAAATGAAAATCCAGATTCTCTTAATAAAAAGAGAAAAAAACATCGCAGGTATATAAAATGCTCATTTAAAGAGACTGCAAATATTTAGAAATTTTCTGTAATGTGGCTATTATGAAAGCTGCAGAGACCATTCTGTAGGAGGTTAAGATACTAGCCAAGTCAGCTTACTCCTATTTTGATTACTACATCATATGGTGTTAATTTTTCTTCCTCTTTGAGGATTGTCTGGTATGGTTGTTTGACTATTTTTTTACAAGTTAAAAAAAATTTAAATAACACTAATTAATAGGGGTCATCTTCCTATTTGGTCATATCTTTATTTAATGATACATGGGGCAGGCCTATCACAGTTCTCAGAAGTTTTTTCATTTGTTTGCTAGTTATTGTAGCAACTTTTGACATTAAATACTAAATAGTCATGGAGTATTAAAAATTGTAAACCAATTTATTTATTTTTTAAGACAGACTCTTAAATTAAAAGAAGCAATGTCACTAGTTTGATGCAGTTCAACAGCTGGCAGTTCTTTTACATTCAAATCTGTATTATAGGCTTGAAAAAGCTAAGGAAAAAATATTTATGATTAATGTGAAGCTGATTGTCCCGGGCTTTACATTCCTGAGCTCTGAGAGCACCAGCTGTATGTAGGAGCTTCTTGATGGTGTCAAGAAAGTTTAGCAGAATTTGGAAAAAGTAATTGCCAGTGAAACTGTTTTACCCCTCCATTTCTGAGGACCCGAACTTAAAAGGAAGAGAATATATTTACTCCATCTGGCTGATTTTTCCCTTGCTTTCTTTCTTTTTCTACAGATAATCACTAATGTTGTATTAAAATAGGCTACTACTTCCAGAACTGAGATGTTCAGCTCTTTTCTTTTCTTTACTAAATCTTTCAAGCAACAGGAACTGAATTTATTGATTGTTGTATTTTCTCAGTACTCTGCCTTCATCAAATGTTATTTGAAAAATTTCAGAGGAAGAAGTTTAGAATGATTTTTGCCAGATAATTCAGGGAAGTAACAACATTGCAAAAACCTCTGGTCCTTTGGGGATTAATATTTCTTGGAGTGAACTGCCTGAGGACTGCCTTAGCTCAAGGGAAAAAGGAAGGCTTCTTGGTTATCCTGTTAATTTAACATTCTTTTTACATACATTTTCCAAGCACTGCAGAGCTAGTCCTTCTCTGGACATTTTGTTCAAAGAAAAGTGATCTGTGGCTTGAGTGTCTAGGTTTGGATTTCTTATCAAAGGCCCTTTCAGAATTCAAGAACTGCTCGTTTTCAGACCCTGAAGGCTTGCACTGAGCAAGAGCCAACAGAAACTCATTTTTCTTGCCTGCATTTCTTCTGATCTGCAGCTTCTTTTGATGAGCAGTAACATTTTGAAATAAAATTTTTATGAACTATGTCACAGTGAAAGCAGTTGGAATAGGAATGCTATGGGCTCTGTCCAAGTAGAACAGGAGTCTTAACAATACTATTCACTACACAAATCTTCCCACATCTGAAGTAGTATTACAATACAAAAATTATTAACAGGGTTTATCAAGTACAATAATGTTTTCTTTTTGTGTTTGGACTTAATGAAGTTCAATGTATCTTAGTTGCATTGCTGTGTGGAGGCAGCAGTAGAGTATTGAATTGGAAAAAACCAACTTGAACAGTTTGCATGGAGCTTTGATTAAAAACATAATCTCTAAAGACTGTGTATGACATTTTGTGAATGATTACCTGATAATTACACAAGGCACACATAATTACATGATGATCTAAATCTACAGCTTTTGTCACAAGGTAAGGCTAAGATGAGCTCCTATTTCCTACCAAATTCCATCTTCGAACATGAATTATCAAGTTATTAGAGTCCTTGCCCCATCCTCCTTTGAAATTAAATTTCTTGGGAAGTCCACCCTTCCCAACTGTCATAATTTCAAGGAAAGCAAAATAATTACCATTAACTTGGGCATTATATCACTGCTTATTAGATACTTGTCATTATACAGTTTATTGAAATATATTAATAGAAACCTGAAACTAGTGATACAGTTTGGATTGAAACAATTAGAGGTGTGCTTATAATATTTTTAAAGCTGGTAGGCCTGATTCAGATGTGAGTTGTTGATGAAAGTGGAGATAGAAAGATAATATGGTCTAGTTCTGTGAAATGTAGCAGATAAAAAAAAAAAATCCCAAACCTCCCTACCAGCCTCCCCTGACTTTTCAGCTGCTGTGACTGAACACTGATTGTTATGCAGAGAAGGTGACTATTAAGATGTGAATATTTTTTTTCTTTTTAAAAGAATTATTGTAGCTGACTTCAGGCTTGCAAAGCAAAAGCAAGAAAACTGCAAACTTGCATCAGTAGTGGGAACCATCCTATATTCGTGGTAAGTTCTCCTACATGTAACCTTCAGTCCAGCGACTCCTATCTTCATGGTTATTCTTGGAGCAGGTAGGGAAATTATGATGGAGTAAGGAACAAGTTACAAAGGTGCAAGTCGCAAGCTACTCTGCAATAGTTGGTTGCCTGCCTATTTTGATGTTGCCTGTCCTTACACATGGTGGTTACTGTGGGTTAAGTTGGTGCAAAAATGAACTATGTCGGTGTAGCAACTTATTAATCTATATATAGATTAGTAAGTTGCTTTCTATACAGTAATGTGTGTTTAAATTATAGAAAGGTGTATGTAAACAGTATCAGTTACCACTACCACCACATGTGATGGCCTTATACCTGTGGGAATGCTTGGCCTGCAGGCTGTGATAAGTAATTAAAGGTTCCAAGCTACCAGGGGAGCTACTGGTTGCTCCTGTGAATTAAGAGTGAGCCAAGAACTCAGGCATTTGGCAGTTGAACAGAATCCATTTTGCCATTTTTGAAATTGTTGCTTGTGAATTCCTAGTGCCAGAATGATAATGACTGACACTTAATCCCTAGAAATCCCTAAATCCTAAAATGGCTTCAAGAGTGAGACCTTGTAATATGTTAAATATTCAAGTCACATACCTTGGAAGGCTAATGCTTATACTTCTTAGTGAGCCAAGGTAAGGTGATTTCAAGGCTGCCTTAATTGGTTCTCCAAATATTCCTGAAGCACAGCACAATCTCTGAGTGACACTGGATCTGTGAGTGATAGTTTGGGTATTTAAACTGCAATAAGAGTTTGGTGTAACTAGTCATGTGTCATTCTTTTCAGCTTCTCTGAAATAACCAATTTGTTTTGTTCACTTATAACTGGGCAGAGAAGCTGTTGATGTGAAGTTACTGTGCTCTTTTAAACACCAGTTTAAAAGTAGAGGTGTCAGAGGTGTCAACACCATGCCCCAGTGGCCCTCAGGGTCACTGAATTGTAATTTTCTTATCCTGTCTGCATTTATATCTTTTTTTTCCATGTTAGATGCCTGTTTTCCTTTCACTGATATCTTATGGTCTTTTAATATTTTGTAGGAAATTTTTGTTTGAGAGTAATGTTCTGTAGATTTAAATACTCTTTTTTAATATAATTTTGGCTTATACTATATTTATTATTATTCTAATACCCTGTCATTGTACATGGAAGTTCACATCAGAGCTAGAACTCTGGCAGTTCTTTCTCTACCTCTTTATCCAGTTATTTGGATGGAGGATTGAGCATAAAATGTCGCTTACATGTTGCAGTTTCTCAAGTAAGTGGTCTTTTGGGACATTACTTGTCAGTTCTACTCCACAGGCAAAATCATGGAAGCAGTGATCCTTGTCTGTCTGCAGTCAGAAAAGAGAACAAGGATACAGTACAGATATCTTTGTATTTAGAATATATGCTTGAGTAATATTTAAAATGACAGGCTAAAATATTAGTCTTTCCAATGTCATAATAATTTAAGAACGCTAAAAAGGCTTTGCAATCAGCAGCACGCACTGGATGCTACCTTTGAGGTGTACTGTGTGTGTGTACAGTGTGTGGCAGTGGGCTTTTTGACATGGAAGCCTGTTCACAAGGAATAAGGTGAACTGACATTATTTTAACACAAGTCTTGAAGGAGAAATCAGAGCCTATAGACTAAATCAGTGCTTGGACTAGATTTATTTGTGGGGGTTTTTTGGTATGATTTAAGTAGATCTTAAAGGCTATTAAGAACTCAAAAATTTATGACTGCTGACCTACCAATATTAGTTTCTGCACAAAAAAAAAAACAAACCAAAAAAAAACCAACAAAAAGAGAAACAGATGTGAGACAGCATTGTCATCTTCAAATGGCAGAAATTGCTGTCTTCTGAATTGATAGGTAATAGTTCTGGGTAGTTATGCAACCCACCCTTCTTGGAGAAGACACTATAGTGCAGAAACAAAACAATAAATGTCAAAAGTAGTGTTTGATGCTTAGTGTATAAATTTGACTAAGCGGTATTATGCAGAATGGTTCAGAATAAAACACATCACTGCATCTACCAAACATGTTTGTATTTGTACTTGACTGAATCAATTTCCTAATGCAATTTTTTAAACACTGTGTCATCATAATATAACTGCAGATACTGTTTTATGTTTAGAGAGGGGCTTATATAATTATGCTTTCTAATTGTGATGGTTTTTAATTTTACTTCATACTGGTTGTATTCTGCTATCACACTAATTAAATTCCTTTTAATTGGTTATGTCCCTGAACTCAAAACTCCAGCCATGTGTATGTTTAGAATACTAAATGTATTAAATGGATGTGTTTACACTTACTACATTAAAAATTGAGGAAAAGACTGCTCTAGGGAATTGGTAATAAATCCTGAAATCTTTTCCTGGCTCATAAGTCACTAGAAACAATCTGCTCCAAGTTAGTGGTGAGAGAGTCTTTATTATTGTGGTGTCTTGAAGGCCTTCTCAGAAGAGACAGAGAAATTGTCCATGGTTATAGAGAATGATGTTTCCTTTCATTTATACCTTCCATTTCTTTGTTTCAAAAAATGGATTGTAATTTAGGAAGAAGGACATATTGTCAGCAGATTAAGAGATTTATATAATTGAATATGTATGGAGACAATTTAGATAAACTCTGGGAAATTAAGTAAATTTTGAGACTGGGTGGAATGGAGAATCCCATCATAATTCCTTGAGAGCCTGACTGATCTTGGTAAGCTGTTGAGAAACTGTGAGCAGACCCCTCAGGTGTAATTAAGAAGCGAGCAAGAAAGTTCCCAATTATTTGGTGAGCTAACTTGATATTTCTGGAAAAAAAAATTGTTCTCAAATGGTAGAAAACTGATGCACAAAATAATGTTATTTATTTCGCTTTTTTTGCTGAAGTTTAGGATTTTTCTTGCTCTGGTATTTTGAGGGAACTCCCATTTCAGTGATAATCAGAGGTACTATTTTACTTGTGTCCCTTATCTTCTCTGCTGTGAAGGAGAAAATATTCTTTGATCTTAGTTTCTGTTTGTGGACTACAGAGTCTGTCTACATACTATGTGATGTTAACCCAATTTCTTTTCCAGTACTGGTCACTGCTTCTGTTTATAATCATATCTTGTGAGAGCACTGCATAAATCAATATTCTGGTATGATTTCATGTAGAGACATGCAGTAGCTGCATTGTTTATTCCAGTGACATAATATTTTCATTTAAAGCATTTTTGTGTTGAGAAAAGTAATCTAAGATAAGGGACTGTGTTGTATTTTCATACATACTTCATTTTTAGCCTTTATGATGCTATGTGGTCAAAATGATTGCCAGATTTCCCATCAGTAATTCTTCCTCCAAAAATAGTATCTGAAATGTTTCACCAATTTCAAACAAGTTTGAGAGTTTGGGTTCTTTCAGTGTTTGTGAAAATTTGGTGATGGATAGCAAGTAGCGAACCAATTCAGTCTTGGCAAAAAAAGTTTTTAAACTCAGCTGAAATGTTACCTTCCAAATAAGCTGCAGTGCATGCTGTCATGTGACAGTAGTTTGGTGGTTTGGTGTGTTTAGATAACCAAGAGAATAGGAAACTGAGGGTACTATGGAGTAACGAGGGAGAACAGAAAACTAGTGGAAAACGAGTCTTGTGCTAGTTTTGTCATTCGTGGAACGGATGGCTCCTGGAGATTTGCTGATTTGATTAGAAAGGTAAGAGAAGTTAAATAATCCTTTCAGTATATTAATGCTTATCTTTTGAAATTTGATTATTACAAGTGTTCCCTCTGAGAATTAAAGATAGCACTGAAATACAATTGTGAAAGTTTGGTTTTGGTGGAGGCATAGGTTTATAATAATGTGTGTCAACAAAAAGTCCAGTGCAATTGGAGGTGGAATCCAACAGAACAATATAGGTTGAACAGGCAGGCAGTACTGTCCCCATGTGTAAGCCACAGGACAACTCTGTGAACATTACGTTTCATTATGGGCACCCTGTGACTAAAAAGACAGCTGGATGAACTTCAAGGAAGAGTGTTTTAAGTTCTTGATAGAGACTGCCTTACAAAAAGTTGTTCATATGATTTAATTTTATATTGGTTTTATTAAATAAGAAGTTTGTCTAGTTTACTGTCACCTGATATTTGAAATGTACTTAATACCACATCCAGTGTGACTTAGCATTATACTTGTGATTAAACTGGAAATTATGTGAAACAAAATAAGAAAGCATGAAGATATTTGTGTTTATCCCCGGAAAAAAATGTTCCAGTGGCAACTGTAGAAGTCCCTCAATAAGAGAGAATGTAATATGAGACTGGAGAGAGTGAAAAAAAAATTTGTACTAAAAGAAAGCAGGCCACTTTGGATGTAATATGGGCTAGTCCATACAGATGCATTTTTCCTATCCTGAGAAGAGGAAAGTCATCGTACTCACAAAAGCTTGTAAGTAGCTTAAAGTCACAGCCCAGATTTTTTACATGAAAGGGAGTGTGAAAACAGTTTTCTGTACTTCTTTCCTATCAAGTGAGTGGTGCTGATCTAGCTTCTAAAGAGTTACTTTAATGCTGAGGGCTGGGGTATAGCTTGTAATAATTTTATAGACTCCATGGTGACTTTAGACCACTACCTTGAAGGAATAAAAGTACTGTTCTGCTGCCATAATACATTATAAATCAAGAATGTACTTCTTGGAAATAGTTATATCTGTAGAACTTATATAAATTGTACAGCAATTATTTTAATCTATAATAATTAGTATGTTATTATCTTTTAGTAAGAGATAATAATGATAATGAATGAATACTTTTTAGTAGAATAAGATTAGTCATTTCATCAAATTAATTTATGAGCTTGTAAATGTCGTTTAGTCCAATGTTACTGGCATTTGTTTGCTAGAATTTTTTCACTTTTAAGTGATGTTAAATGAGCTACATTTAGATAAATTATGTTCTTATGACATCTGAAATGCAGGAATTAGAATATTTTTGGTGAGTTAATTTCTGCCTTTCCCATTCTCTTCTGTCTTCTAGATGTTAGCTGTATTAGTATCTTGGCAAATCTTTACTGTTTCTAAATCTCTCTGTTTCTTGTTCTGCTTTACTTTGCTGCTCAGTATATAGTGTGCTGTTTGAATTCCTTGTGCCATTATGTGTCATCTTGCTGTCTTGGATGTTTCCTAAACAGCCTGTGTGCTGTTTTACCATTTCTTTGATGGTCAGTTAAAGCTGTTTGCTCTTTTCATTTGGGTCTTGGGGTTTAGTTTCTGGTGTGGCCTTTGTTCAGTTTCTTGCTTTTTCATCGAAGCCAGATTTCAAAGCTGTCAAGGATTGTTCAGACTGGCTTAGCCTTTCCTTGGTTTGTTCCATCTCTTCCAACTCAAGGAGGTTGAATTTAAATAACTCATGATTTCAGACAGACACATATATCTGTATTTGCTATCTATTCTGCTGAAAAAAGCTCTTTTCCTTGGTTACTGCTCAATGTCTAGGTTCTCCACAATTTAAGCTGCACAAAGGGTATATGATTTTATGTTTAAACTGGTAGTACAGTGTTGTTAGCTATGTGATCCCACTTGCAGACAAGCAGTCTATATATTTGTACAGACAGCAAGGTGCCTAGTTATTAAATTGGGAGATGAGTACTATGTAAATGTAATTTTTAGGTAGGTTTCGTTGATTATTATTGACAAATTAATGTGTATGTTAATTGTCTTTCTACTTCCTATCTCAAGAAGAGATGATAAAACTTTTAGCTTATTCCTGAAAGCATTTTTAGAGAGAATTTGGAGAAAATGAATTGTAGGATTAAATGTTTTTCCCATCACAGGATCATGTGACAGTTCAGTTTAGGTGTCTTGTCCTATTTTGCTTCTAGTCTATTTCTCAACACTGCCCGTTGCTGTGGTTTGGTAATGAGTTGAACAGAATGAGGTGATGTCTCAAGCTTCTTCCTTCCTTCAGTTCAGTGTCTGCTCAGGTTACTATGGAGCCTTACTTTTTCAGCTGATGTTTGTGAGCTAGATAGTAATACATTTTAATATTAAAAAATACAATAAAATATGTCTAGATTACTATGTTATTGACCCTGTGTGCTTGTTTTGTCTATTGACTTTTGTGATGGTTTTTGGGGTCATCTGGATCAACGGACTTTATTTAGATTTGGGAATTTTAAATTCTATGTAAAAGAAGTCAATGAAGCTACCATCTTATTCAAGTAAAATCTTCATCTGTCTGCTGGCTGCTTTTCTACTTTCTTTCATGTTTGTTTTTTGGGTTTTTTGTTTTTGTTTGATGGGGTTTTTTTCCAATTTAATCCATACTGAATGTGATTGCTAGACAGAAAAGTTGTTATTAGTTAATTACCTTGTATATTAGTTTCCAGCAAATCAAAATACTTGCAAAGTCATTTAATTCATACCTTACTGTGAGACACAAGGTAATGTCAGAAACAAGTCTCTGTGACTGGGATTCATCTTACTTATATGTAGCAATTTAAATGCTGAGCATCTTATTCAAGTCAAGCAGCTAGATGATTACTGAAAGTAATGGGGAAAAAAATAGGCATTCCAATAATGAATTTCATCCCATCTACCTTACACAGTTATGTTAGGATGAGATGAATCAACCACCTGATGTGTCTATCTCTCTTCATTTGCTACAGAGGGATCTTAGCATAAATCTCTTAGAGGAGTTTAAAGTTAGATGAACTTGACAACTTCTATGAAATCAGTAATCAAAGATCTAGGTTTATTTTAGAGTTGTTGTAGAATTGGATTTGCTACTGCTTGTGTTGTCTTTTTGCAGATACTTACTTTTCCATGTCTGCCTCTATAATGCAAATATCCATGCAATTTCTTGATGAGCTTGGTCATCCAGCTTTTAAGCTGAATGAAGTTTATTCCAAAAGGCATATATCTCAGTAAGCAAAATCTTTTACCATTTTTTAAATGCTCAGATTTCAGTTACATAGATAAAAGGAAAATAAATTTTTGAGCTGTTTATACACTTACAGACTTAAGGCAGTTCTTTAAGCATTTTACAGGAAATGGTGATGGTAATTCACTGAAAAACATCTCTGGTTGGAAGGAAAGTCTTCTTAGAAGTATCTGTCAGATGCGTGTTAGGAGTGCCTTTTTAGGATATGAATGTTTCAGGTTTTTATGTATATGGACAGCACTTTGCCACAACTTACAGACACAATTTGTCTACAGCATTTCTTTTAAAACTGACAGCTTGACAATTTGCTAGATATTTTTGTATAAATGTATAATAACACGTGTGGACTGTGCAGTGATGCTTGGTTTTGATAATATAAATAACATCATATTGAAGGGAAATTTTATTTTGTAAGTTTCAGAATGCAGCTTATACTTCCTCTTGTTTTAGACTGTTCCATCATGTTTATGAAGGAATAATAGATATAAATTAGGACTCTAATGTGTTTTTCTGTTTTAAGCCTCCCAGGGGTTCTATATATAATACTGGAACACTAAGTTGCAAATTAATGATACTTTGATTTGTCCTTATAACTTACTCAAAGATGCATATAATAATCTTGAAAATTCAGAAGCATAAAAATGTTGAAATGGCTGTGCACATTTTGAGTTTAATTAGATAACTGTACTTTTATTACAGTGTGAAAGGTGATATTTCATGACATTCTTCAGTAACAGTAAGACAACTGAAGAAAGAATCAGCTTGATATGAAGATCACCTTTTCTAATAGAGCCTGCAAGGCTTTTAAAATTGTCCTTGAAACAAATTTTTTCAAAGAAATGAAGGCCTAGAAAGAATAGTAGTTTTACACAGACTCCCAGCAAGTTTTTTTCTCCAGATCATACAGTATATAGCCAAGAAGGCAAAATTCAAACTGATTTGTGTCTTTATGGGATATTTTCCCAATATGCCTATACACCCTATCCTGATGAAGGGAAAAAACCATTGCAAATAGATCTGTGTCATGATTTGACCCCAACCATCAAGCAAGCCCCGTGCAGCCACCAGCAGGACTGGGGAGAGAATCAGAAGGGTGAAAGCTAAAGAACTCATGGGCTGAGATAAAGACAATTTAATAGGGAAAGCAAAAGCCATGCATGCAAGCAAAGCAAAGCAAGGAATTAATTCACTGCTTCCCATGGGCAGGCCAGTGTTCAGCTATTCCCAGGTGTGCAGCACCCCATCACACATAACAGTTACTTGGGCAGACAAATGTCACCATTCCAAACATCCCCCCCTTCCTCCTTCTGTGTATAATAAGCATGATGTCGTATAGACTGGAATATCCCTTAGGTCAGTTTGGGTCACCTGTCCCAGCTGTGTCTCTTTCCAACCTTCCATGCACTCCCAATTTTCTTGCTAGCATGGCAGTACAAAAAGCAGAAGAGGACTTTGCTCTGTGCAAGCCCTGCTCAACAATAACAAAAACATCTCTATATTATCAACCCTGTGTTCAGCACAAATCCAAAACACATCCCCATTCCAGCCGCTGTGAAGAAAGTTAACTCTCTGCCAGCCATAACCAGCAGAATGTGTAACTTTTAAGATAGTATATAGAAATGTTTCAGTTGGGGGTAAAAGTGCATCATCACGTCTAATAGTTGTGGTCTACTTGTAATAAATACTTAAATGTTGTTACCTGGGCCCTTGCATTATGTTGAGAGTTCTCCCAATTTTTATAGCCAATGTAACTCAGTAGTACTGTACCCTGTAAGTGCTCCCACACTGCTTTGTTTCTCAAACAAATCATTCAGGCTGGAAAATTCTAGAGATCAAAAATATATCTTTGTGCGGTAGTACTGTGTATATATGTATCCACATATATTTATGTGTGTCTACATATGTACTGAGACACACAAAGACATGCACACACACACACATACATATATGTAAAAATCAATGAGAATGTTCATACTTGCAGAGAATTTAGTTCAGTTTAGACAGTGTGAAACAGATTCTGTCATTCTGTCACCAGTGTGTCCTAGCAAGGGACGCAATTGCCATACCTGGGAATTCTTGGAGGATGTTGTTTTCCATGTATTCACACATGGGGACATTTAGATATGGACATCCCTTGGGAAGCATAGTCAGTGAACATCGTGAAATATATCCTTCAGTTTTAGAGATAGTTTTTGAAAAGATACTTGCGCAATGATCTGCATTGCTCTATGAAATTCATATAGTGCTGGGATTTAGCATTTGTTTTCTCTAGCCCTAAATGTTCATGTATGTAAAAGCAGTGAAAGTATAAAGTTGCCACAAAAACCAGGTCTGTCTGCCAGACATGCACTCTTTCAGAAACAGTACAGAGTTCAAAGATGGCAGAACATGTAGTAGTTTAATATAACTTGCTGGTCTTCTGAGTATGAAAACAAGTCCTCACAATAATATTCTGCTCTTTTCAGCAGATTTTTATATAGGCTTTATGCTCAGAAAGAGCAAGTGGTCAGAAATATGCTGAAGTTTTTATGCATTTTATTGTATATTTATATTTTGATTGACTAAATTTTTCTTAGTAAAGGTAAAAGAGAGTTTCAGTAGAGCATTATGAGCTAAGGGTAAAACTGAAAGCTGTGTTTCAGTGGAAGCTGCTTTTATATTTTAAAAGCTGGCTTCTTGGCGGCTCTATTTAGCATCTCTCTTCCATAGAAAAAGCCTCCCAAACTTCTGCCAGTACCAGTTGTTTTTGAGGCTGTGAGATAAACTGTGTCAATGAAATGATTCAAGGCAAAAAAATCCAGTTGTGAAAAAAAGCCCCCAACCTAAACTAGGCGCACTCCAGGACAAAGACAAGGATTTGTGTAAACATATAATGGTGAGCTAGATTAGAGAACTTAGCTGGCCTAAAAATATTTTAGGTCTTTGTTCTCATGCGTAATGTGACTGTAGAAGTACTTGTGCTGGCACAGGGGAGCGGACCCTGGGGAAAAAGAGTGACTTGGAATAGCAGAACCAAAACACTATCTTGGCTTTCAACATCTTTCGAATATCCAGCTAAACAGCTTAGCCCATATGAGGCTGTTGAGGTCTTCACAGTTTAATATATGCTCAAAGTTTTTAATGGGGGAAAGAGTAGGTACAAGTGCCTCTTTGCACTTAGGAATTGGGAACAGGACCTTGAGCTCTGAATATGCTTTTGCCTTGGGTATTTAATGATTTTTGTATGAAGAAGGTATTTGTTTCTTTGTTTTTGTTTAACAAAGCAATAGGAGTAAAGAACAACAGAGTAAACCTTTTAAAAATGTAATTTGATTTATGTTCATATGTGACAAGGGTGATTTAGAAGTGAGTTGGTGGCAGTTTTTCATGTGCTCTAGAACAATGTCCTTTTACAATGCTAGAGGCCATAAGTTATTTTTCAAAGTTAATATGTTTGGCATTGCTAAGCAGTAGTGTATGCAGATGGCATATATAAAAGCTTGAAGGTTTGTAAATTCAAAGAAATGCAAATCCATTGCTGAATGTTAACTGGATGTCCATATCTTTATTTTCAAAAGTGTAAAATGAAAAACCCAAGAAGGTAAATTACAAAACATCTCCTACTATTTCAAACAGAGAGGTATTGAATTTGTGTTGAAAGAATAAGTTAGTGAGTTCTCTAAATTGTTGACCAACAACAGTGTAGCTGAGATTTTCACTGGTTTATTACTGGGATCTTGTTTTTACACGTTTCTCAGTGTTCGTTGACGTTTGAGATTGAGACAGACTACACAAATTTACTACTATTTGTGATAAAAATTGTCCTTCCACATCAAACCAGGGTTTTTTCTTGGAAGATATTAGTAAAAACATAAGGCAGGCATTATATATGCTGTATCCTACAGTTATTAGTGGCCTGTCACTGACTGTGGATCAGTTTTGCCTCTCTATGGACTAAATGATGTGAATATAGAAGAACTTTCTGGGAAGACACAGGCAGTGCTTGGACTAGAAAATGAAATTGTTGAAATTACACTGATGAGAGAGCAATTATGCACATGTAAGTGGCCTCTCTTAGCTGACTTCACCCATTTTAAAATTGCATTCCCCATCTGGTAGCATGAGGATTTATCACACTGTAAAATTGCCACCTGAAGGTAGTAAATTTCTTCTCTAGTCCTGAACATTTTAAAACTTGGTGGAACTGATGAATAAGTGATGAATTTTTCTTTAAGTGTCAGTAGAGGTTTAGGATGCCTGCAAAGAGGTATTTTGTGAATAAGAAATTATATGCATATATCTTTTTAAAAAAGTATTTAATATAATTTGTAATGAGAAAAATGGTAGCAGGTTAGTAGACAACATAATAAATTATTAAAGACTTACTTGGCCATACATTTTAAACCAGAAAACTGTGAAGGCAAACTTTTAACCAGTGATTGAAAATCCTGTTCCTGCTTCATCACTCAAGGGATAGACAGAATATGCCCAAAAGGCTTGTGTTGAATTCTTTATGTGGGTGAGATATGCAAATAGCCTTCGGCAATATTCACAGGACCTCTTTATTCAAACTGTCAGTTTTGTGGCTCCTGTTTCTTCTTCCATGGGTTTTAGTGGCAATTATGAAGCTATAATAATGGATGTGTATCTGTAGCTTGTAGCAAATTATCCAGAGAAAAATTGTCACATGCAGGAACTGCTTTTCTGGTTTTTATTTTGGGATGATGCTGGTGGTGAGCAGCTTCTTTTTTTTTTTTTTTTTTCCTCCCCCTTATATTATTTCCCCCTCTTTCTGTGACTCAGAGAACTGATTATAGAGTAAATGCAGGTTTTTGTCACACTGGTCTCCAAGCACTCAAAGATTGTCCTGCAATAGTTTAGTAAAACAAAGATGGGTTCGTAGAAACCTAGAGATGGTGTCCAAATACAAGCATTTTCTTATTCTTTGCACTGAAATTCATGGTCTTGGCACTTTTTCAAGAAAATAGACATGAATTGAAACAGAAGAGATTCTAACTTGATATACGTAGATTTTTTTCATCATTGTAACAGTCAAATATGGAACTGAGAGGTTATGTGGTCCTTACCTCTGAAGATTTTCAAGACACTACTGGATAAATCTGTTTTTCTCGGCCAGGGAACAGCAGTCTCATTTTTACAGTGAATTGTAACAATCATAGGTACAAAGATTGTGAAAATCCCTTTCTGTGCTTTGCTTTAATGAGTCCTGCCAGCAAGTAGTAAGGCTATCTATTGCAAGCAAGTATTATTTTATAGGTGTTTTAACAAAGATACCTACATACCTGAAGTTAATAGAAGCTGCAGAGACTCTTTTAGCATTTGGGACTAAAGGAAACAAAAAAAACCCATTAATCAATTATGGCAAGCTTGTCTACTATCTGTCCTACCGACCTGCCTCCAACAGTGGGAAAAATTCAATATCCATAGGTAAGTAAGAATGGGAAAAGTATATTGGATACTTTGCTAGTTTCCAGCTATTTTCAGCTTGGATAGCTTCCTGAAATAGGTATGGTTTCTAGGCATGAGCTTGTATAACTAATACCTACGACTGGAATCTCCATCAAACTTTAAATAATTAATTGAAGATATGATAAAGACTAAAAACTGCCATTTTTAAAGTCTTCAGCACTAGTGGATGATTCTTTATTTATCCTTGCATTATAACCATCACTTTTTCTGGGAGTCAGTCTTGAAGAATCACTGCTGTTTTAATTAGTTCATAACTGTCTAGTTGAAACCAAGTCTCATTTGAAAATAGTCCTCCTACTGCAGGATACCTTATACCAGCATGTTCTTACACCTGTTGGAAGCACCGGTGAACACTGTACCAAGATAACTCATGAGTGGCTAATTGAAGTTCTGTGCAGCTTGGGAAATCTTCACTTGCTGTGTCCCGTGTAAAGCTGGCCTGATAGTATTGACAACATTCTTTAGAAGCTTCAGAAGCTCTAGAAAATTAATGCTGTTTTCAAAACATCATTCCCTCATCTCCTCTTTTCCTCCCTCACCAAATTTAGAAGTTCTTTCTTAGTTTCGGAGCTTCCATGCACTAATAACTAATGTGATCATGAGCTAATCTAGTGAGAATAGTTTTCTTTCATATAGGTATGTGGTAGTGCAAATGTAGCAGAGTCAGATAAACAATCTGTTTAAATCTCTGTTAAAAGCGTTCTTAAAGAAAAACAATGACAAAATAACATCAGTGAGCAAAATCATAAACAAAAGCTTGATTGCAAAATATCTCCAAGGTCATGTAGTGGTGATTTGGTTAAATGTGTTTGATATTTTACAAGTAGCACAATACTGACAAGACTTGGTTGTTATTGTTTTTTTAAAAATCCTAATCATAAATGTGGAATAGTATGGGAAACTGTCTTCTGTATTTAAAATAGCTGCTTAATTTTGTAAAAAGGAGTTCAGAAGGAAAAACAACTCTTTGGATTAAGCAATGGCTCATTTTAAGGCCATGGGCATAGGAGATTCTGTTATTAAGAATAAAAGCAGTGCTAACATGTTGAGCAAGAGTGACCTTTCTGAGAAACAATTATAAAATTGTCTGTTCAAGGATGCTGAGAATTTGGACAATTATTCAGTGGATATAATTCTGTGTCTTTCATTTAAACGAATTTAGTCTTTCATTTGCTATGGACATTTGTTTAATGAAGGAATCACTTATAGTTAACATAATGCTGCTGGAGTAAGCTTTTTCAGCTTGAATATCTAAGTTGGAAATGACCAATGATTTGCAAACTTAAATGAAAACTATAGTTATTGACTATGTTAGCTGCAAGAATTAAATGACTAATTATATAAGTATCTGCTGCCACTTTAGTAACTGTGGCTAATAGCATCAGTACTGCTGCTTTTTGGCAGTCAGATCTGCACTTGGAGCAATGGAAGTTAAAACCTTTATCAGTTCTCCCCCTTTCTGTATTCTGTTGTGAATGTGTTTTATGATGTAGACATCTGTTTGCTAAAAATTTAATTAGTACTACTGTCCTATTTCAGCCAATTGAGTTATCTTAATCTAAAAGTTAAAGGAAGAACACTGCCTTTACAAATAAACAAAAAAAAGTTATACCAATGCTATGCCCTTAAAATTTCAGTGTTTGTAAGTAAGAGTGGTTCTACTCATTCTCTCTGGTCTTGACCAGACAGTGACAGTTTATACACAGTTGTCATCTGAATTAGGCAAACCATATGTACTCCCACCACCCTCCTGTTTGTGGGTGGCAGTGTACAGGAACAAGAACTGGGTACTTTCTCTGCTTGGCATCCCTCACCAGTGTGGATCCAAAACATGCACCTCGACTGCAGAACTGTTTTGCTAGTCAACAAGTACTGTACCCCACCCACATTTCTAACTAGCAGATGGTGAAGCAAACCTGTAGAACATGGTGAGGGATTTTACTACATTTCTTAAAAGTAAATAAATAATATTTGAAAATCCTATTAAAAATATGAATTACAGAACTAATTAGCCACAAAAGCATAGCATCATATAAATATGGGATTTTATATTCTCTATAAAACTTTCATGGTCACTTCAAATAAATATTACTTCAGTAATTTAAAGTATTTCTTAAGGATGAGACTATTTTTTAAGGTATTGGTCATCCTAATGTTCTCAATATCAGAGATTTCTGACTAAAGCATTTGTTCTGGAAGAAAAGATCAAATAGTATTCTGCTACAAGTCCTTTTGATAGAAAACAAAAGGATTAGATAAAGGTTTAGAACAAGAAATCTTTCAGCATGCATAAACAGAACAAATTACTTCATTAACTTTCAGCTACTGTGCATTTGTGTGAAACCATGCTAAAACAACAACCCTGTCAGCACTGTGTTCTTTACATGATTTCCAAACCACAGTATGATTTTTCCAAGTCACCAGCTGGTGGACTGCTGTTTGCTCCAGACATCAAGCAAGGCTTTTTCCCTGTTTGTTCAGGAATCAAGATGCTGTAGGCCAGGTCATGGTTGCCTCTGTTTCTCTGTCTCAATTGTATTCAGCTTATTCTTTTTGTGGCTGCTACATAGCTTTTTGCATAGTTACACAAATTTTGTTTGAATAATCACAGTTTGATATTTTAATATAATTTAGTCATTTAAAAATAATAATTTTTAACTTGATCTCTCTGTGCATGAAAATTATCACTAGAACGAAAGACTAAAATTCAAGTCATATTTATTTTTCTGAATAGAAACATGCTTAGAGCTTTACGAAGATGGGGCTTTGCCTTATTGAGGTCACCATCTATATGGTAAGTTGCAATAGTAGTCTTTGCTTTAGTAGACACTTTTAATACACATAGACACTTTTAATACACAAAAAGGAAATTTCCACAAAGACATTTAATGAATTAGTGTCACAGTCAGTGTGATTACAGGAATGGTATTATGTTCTAACACAAGATTCAATACCCACTCCGTGGTTATGTAACAGCAGCAGCAAGATTAAAAGAAAATTGCTTATTAGGTTTGATCCAGGGATCTGTATCTTGCGTGATCAATTTTATCAGAAGAGTGTGACCTGCCAGTCTCTCTCACTCCCTGCACTGTGACCTCTGTTATGACTTTCTATTCCATTAGGTTCACTTAATTTATCTTATCATTTTTCTAGGGACCTCGTCCCATTTATTTTAAAAATCTGTTTTTCTGCATTTTGTATATAGCAGAAGGACATCCTCTAGCATCATTAATTGAATTTACACAGTACCTCTGAGTACCAAAATAAGGCATTTTACCAAAGAAATCAGTAGTATAATTATGAATTTGATATAGTGGTTTCAAACACTAAGCTGAAAGGAAGAGGTAAACAACTAGATTTTCAAGCTGATTTTACAGATGAATGAAGTCAAGTATTTTTTTATATCTCTGAATGAAAGAAAACCAAACACATTCTGTGCTATGTTCCTTACTGCTCAGACTTGAATTACAACATCAGAACACACCTACTACTGTAAATTGTTATCATCCATGCCCATGGAAAGCACTGAGGAAATTAAACAAAGGAACTAAAGTCTGTTTTGTACTGCATGAAAATTGAAGTTATTGCCTTCTTCCATTTTCTTTAAATGTATCTTCACAATGTTTTTTTGTATTGTCATTTGGCTGCCTACTGAGTGTCCGTGTTGCATCCTCACAGGGAATGCATTACAGTAATTTTAAGAGGATGAAAATGATACAAGTTAAGTTTGTTTACTTACATGAATAGCAAAACTATATCCACCAGCATTCTAAATACAGCAGTTGTATTTAAATTTTTCTGATATCTGAATTATAAGATGATCTGCCATACCCATCTGTTTTTTAGTCTGTTTTATTGAAATGTCATAATTTAAAACTAGTTCTAAATGCTGTAGTTAATTCATGTCCATTAAATCCAATGACAATGTGAGTGGAAAGGAAAAGTGAACAAAGTGTAAACCCCTAGTGTTGTGAGAAGAAGTGCAGTAGAAGTTGAAAATCTATTAATTGCACTTCCTCTTAAAGAATTTGGCTGGTAAAGGAAATAAATGCAACCTTTTGAATGTAATGTGTGCGCTCTGAAATTATGGTTTAGAGATTTACTAAATACTGGGTGGGGGTTTTTTAATAAAATGAGTCTACTTCTAGGTGAATTAACAAAATACTTGTGGCTTGGGTTGCTTTCTGCTTAGTCATGACGTTGTAAAGAGTGAGCCATGTGGAGAGAAGGCTGATGTCTGGGCTGCAGGATGCATCCTCTATCAGATGGCCACTCTGAACCCATTTTACAGCACCAATATGCTTTCCTTGGCAGCTAAGGTATTCACATTTTCCAGATTTACCAATTTTTTTCTGCATGTGTTCACATGGTCCATGAGAATTTGTGTTTGAGGTTATTGACACGTAAATTGCTCTTAGGACTAATGTGTGTGTGTCTTATGAATGAGCACAAGCGTTCATCTGTGTGTGAATTGCTATCTTACCATTCTAATGGCAAGAATTGCATGTAAATGTTCGATATTGTAGCCCTGTAATTTACAGTGATTATGTGCATTAATGTGGATACCTGACTGGGAGAGACAATTTACATTAGAAAATGTGTTCTAAGTTGTTCTGCAAGTTAGAGCTGATGATGTAATGCCCATCAGGTTGTTTCAAGGAACAGTATTTATCATATTGGATCCCCAAATAAATAATGGTGTACTTTTCTTTAACAAACTGTAATTTTTTAAATTTTTCAGATAGTAGGAGCTGTGTATGAACCTGGCCAGAAGGACTCTACTCTGAAAAAGTGTCATTTACTATTAAGAAGTAATTACTCATTTTATTTTGATGCCCTGCTGAAAAGATGTTTTTGTTTTGTATGTTTCCAGCAGAGATAATGTGACAGTTTGCAGACTTTAGCAACTGCCAGTATTTGTCGCTGAATAGGAAGAATCTTTGGATTTAAAGAAAAACAGAGCTATTGCCTTACACCAGTAATAACATATTCAATATAAGCTGCACACATGCAACTGGAAAACTCATACCAATATAGCCAGTATATACTTTATATTCAGTACTGAAATTTAAATTTAACAGTATCAATGCTATACTTAATTCCCTGCACATCATTTTTTCCCCCATAAAAATCCAGCATTTTAAGTAATCTTCAAATGCAGATTGCGGTCAAGAAAATAACCCTGTTACAATATATTGTTTATAGATCACTGTATGATCATGTTCATAGTTTTTTCTGTTTATTTGAGTGATGGAAATATATTTTTCACTACCTTATATTTCTATTAGCACAGCAGTAGGGACAAAGTAATGGAGGAAAAGATGAGTCTGTACTTGCTACACTCACTCATCACATATTTCTCTTACCTATGTTTATACCTTCCTGGTGATAATGTAATGTGTAAGGCAAAATATAGAGTGAATTAGAGATTTAGTTAGCTCCCTTCATTTTCCCATTTTAGAAAAAAACCCCACTTAGCACAAAAATGCTTATACTTTCTTGCTCAGCTATTCAATTCTATCTCTAAAAAGCATATTACTGTATAAAGACTAAGGTTTTTATACAGCGTGTTATTTTACAGAGAGATTTCTGTTATTTATAGACCTTGTGGATGAAGGACAACAATGGAGAGTACAGGAGCTAGTAGAACTAACATTTATGTTTAAGAGGTTCTGAACTGAATTTTAATGAAAATATTAACATCTTTACACAAGAATTTTTCTACATATTTTACTAACAGTGGGAAGCATAAAGTGGTTTTTTTTGTTATTGTTATTTTTGCAGTGTTGGTTTTTTTAATATTATCTCTTACTATGGGTTAAATCTTTATATGCTATATTTAGGTTTTTTGCTTATGCTTTGTGAGATATTTAGAAAGAATAAAGAACATTTAACAAAAGCAGTAAAAATGAGGTTTTAGTTATAATATAGATGAGGAGACATTAACAGAAAGACGTAGCTATTTTCGAATGACTGAAACACAGTTCAACACATTTCAAAGATGAATGCCATAAATAGAAAAATAATTTCTTGGTAATGATTCAAAAAATATTGAAAGCTTCATGGTGCAACTATAAATTTTCATTTAGTGTTATCATTACTATTCTTTAGTATTCTTTTTAAAATGCAGTTTTATTGGTTTACGCTACTAAAGAAAGTTCTGAAATCATAATCATCAAAGTCTTTCAGAGTTATACCTCAATCTATTTGGTGTTTAGTGACAAATCATTTCTAAATGCAAGGGAAATGGATATAGATCTTAATAGAAATCTTTTATAGCTCCCATTGTTCTTGGAAATTTTGACCAATTTCAGTAAAGTAAAATAAAAAAAATATAAAAAACTCCAACTCACAGTATTTCTTATGGGTGAAAACTTGCACCTCTTTAAAAGAAAAACAAAATTTAAAGTAAAAAGATGTAAAAGGTTATGAAAATTTGTGAAATTAATAAATACATTTAAGCAAATTTAAACAAAAAATATTAAAATCAAGAAGTTCAAGTGTTGTAAACATTTTCAAAACTGCTACTTTGCATGGCAGTTGTGTTTTACTTAGAACTGCTTTAGAAATAATAAATCATTCTATGACATTTTCTTTGAAGAAGAGTGTTGGGTTATGTGTTCATGCTAGCAGGTCAACAGTGCAAGGAAATCATAGTAAATTATCAGGTTTGTTGGAGTTAACAGATTTAAGACACTTTTTAGTGCATACAGAACTGTCCCTAGCACCTTTCCTGTCCTACACTGCATACAAAATATTCTGGGGATTTAAAAATAGACCTAATAATATATTATTACTGTTACTAAACAGCTACCTAAGGTGCCTGAAACAAGAACCATAGAGCTGTTAAATTATGTTAAGTTGAAAGGGACTCCTGGAAGTATCTAGTCCATCAAGCTCGGTGCAGATACAATTAGATCTGGTTGCTCACTGCTCAAGGTTTTGTCTAAGTCAGTTTTGAATGTTAAAGGTTGGAGATCCCATGACTTCTCTGGGCCCCCTGTAATGCTTGTCTGCCTTTAAAAGTGTTTGTCTGCCTGATTAAAAATAATAGTAGTAGTAGTAATAATAATAATAATAATTGTTGCATCTATCCAGACTTCCCTGTGGTCCAACTTAAGTCTCTTGCCTCTTGCTCTGCCACTGCGTACCTCTGAGAAGGGTCTGGCCATCTTTTCCATGTCTTCCCATCGTGCAGGTAGCAATCAGATGTCAGAATAGGTGGTCCAGGCCCCTCTGACAACAGCCCTGCCCCATGTTTCCCTGCAATTCATTGTTCACAAACCTTTGGAGAATGCACTCTCTCCCATGATCTAGGTTGTTAATAAAGACATTAAGTAGTACTGACCGAGTATCAGTCCTTGGAGGATGCTATTCCCTGCCGCCAGCTGGACTTTGTACTCATGATGACATCTCTTTGAGCCAGGAAGTTCAGCCAGTTATCTTCCTACCTTGTAGTCCTTTGGATACTGTGTCAGGATATTGTGTCAAACAAAAGCCTTGCTAAAGCAAAGCTACTCCCAGCATATATTGCACTCTCCTCATTCTCAGAGCCAGTAATCTCATCACAGACACCAAGCAGCCTAGTCAGGTATAACAGCTGTTTGGTTAATCCATCCTCACTGTTCCCAGTCACCTTCTTGTCCTTTTTGTGCTTGAAAATTACTTCTGGAGGAAATTGTTCTATTATTTTCCCAGAGACTGAGGTGAAGCTGACTGGCTATCAGCTCCCTGAATCTTCCCTCTTGCTTTTCTTGGATATGTGTATGATATTCAGCTTTTACCAATTTACAGGAACCTCCTTTTGATCCTTTCAGACACAACAGATAGTGGTATTGACCTATTGAATCAGCACCCTCAGACCTTCTCAGTTGGTCCCATGGGCTTGTGTGTGTCCAATTTACTTTAATGCTTTCTCACTCTATTTTCTGCCATGTGGAAATGCTTCATGCTTGTAGATTCTACACATAGGTTCAGAGATCTGGAACACTTATGGCCAAAGTTTCTAATTGGAAATGGAAGCAAAAGAGGGACCAAGTGTCCCAAACTTTTCCATGTCCTTTGTCATTAGGTTGCTCAGTGGGTCCACATTTTCCTTACTCTTTCTTTTGTTGGCCTTCCTTCTGCCTTCCACATCCATTGCTAGTTTCAATTTTTTCAGCTTCAGCTGAGGTTTGGCTTTCCTAACTCCACCTTTTGGGCAATATTTGTATTCTTCCTTTGCAGCACACCCCTGTTTCCTTTATGCAGGATTGGGCTGTTCTAGTGCTTTGAGATGTCCCTGAAGATTAGCTTGCTCTCCCAAGCTTTCCCTTTGCTTTCCACAGCAGTTTTCTGTGAGGTTCTATCAGGAAGATCCCTAAACAGGCTGAATTTTGCTTGCCTGAAGTTCTGTGTTGTAACCATACAATCTCACTTTCTCACTTCTCTCAGGATTTTGAACTCCACAGTCTGATGGTTGCTGTAAGATCAAGAGGCTGCCATTTATCTTCACATCCCTGCCTCTTTCTTCCTTGTCTGAGAGCAACAGGTCTGGCAGAGTGCCTTTCAGCTCCATCAAGAAATTGTCATCAGCAGATTCCAGAAGTCTCCTGATTGCTGCACTCAACCATATTACCCCATCAGCAGATACCAGGGTTGCTAATAATTCCCGATGAGTGTAAGTGTCTGGAACCGTGGAGCTTCCTCCATCTGTCCAACAAAGGATTCATTGACTTTCTGTTTGGTTTTGTCTGGTTTATAGCAGGCAGCTATCACAATGTCACCCATATTGATCTGCTCATCTGATCTTCTCTCATAAGCTTTTGACTACACACAGTCAGGTGCTGCACTGCAGGTTGTGCCCACCCTGACTTGAGCCTTTCCCTCTCACTGATGAAATTAAAAACACCACTTTCTCTCCCTTGCCCCTCACATTTGACTCCAGTGCACTGTGGTCACTTTCAGTGTGTTCAGATTTGGCCCTAATAACATTATTTGTGCCTGTATAAATAAGCAGCAAGAAGTAATAGCCCAAGGATCAGGATGAGTCTCCGTGGTATCTCCACAATGTCCTGAATCCAAGCAACAGACATCACAGTCATCAAATTGATCAAGTAGATGGATGTCTCTGTTCCCTCAGCCTCAAATGACTGTTAGCTACTGCATCTTATTTGTGATGTGAGCACTTGATTCAGAGTCGCCCGCCTCTGATGTGTCCTCTATTAGGCCTTGCTCTTCCTCACCTGTTCCTAGGTCACAATATCTATTCTGCAATTATTCCTCTGTAGTCAGAAGAAAAGCTTTCCTTCTCTTGGCAGAAGTTCCAAGTCTCCAACCTACCTCCTCTTGGGAGCCTTCATCCACTGCTCCTTTGAGGGAAAGCTCCAGATTTTCCTTTTTCTTTGCATTGTTTTGGGAGACTTGTCTCTATGAAGATGCTGACATTCTCCTGTAAATCCTCCTGACACCCCACTCCTGTCCTTCCCAGCTGCTTTGTCCAGCGGTGCAGTGCCTGGACCAGAGCACAGTGCTCATAAGGGAGGCCTCATCCCCCCGTGGCAGGAAGAGGCACCAGGCACTGCACCTCTGGAGTAGCAGCTGTGTCGGGGTCAGTGCCAAGGATAATTGTTCCAGCTGCTGCTGTGGTGTGTCAACACAAAGGCTGCCCGGAATCCAACTGTCCCAGGCAGGGTTAGTGAGTGGTGCTGGCCAGCATAACTCCCTAAATAATGGCAGGAAGGCAGTGATGGAAAAGGTGGTTTAGAAAAAAGTAAATAGAGAATGTTCTTTCTGTAGCTGCTTGACTTCTGATGGAGAGGTATGTCCACACATCATGGAGGTCACTTCACTGCTGTCTGATGTGATGATGAAATACCTGGATGTTTTATCCACCTCTCATCTCATGTTGGGAAAAAAACTGGATCAGGAGAGGAGACAAACCCAGCAGTACTTCACGGAGGCTAATCGAAATGAGGTAACCTATCATCATCAGCTTTCCATTTTATCACAAGTAAGTATATGCATTCGGTTTTATTTTTTGTTGTCATTGTTTGCCATAACTGAGAAAATAAGGTGCAACAAAGCAGAAAATAAATCAAAATGAAAAGATCCATCCTCCTGTAACATTTTTCCTGTGCAGAGTCTTCAATTTATTTTTAACAAGGTATTCATTATTATTCTTTGAACAGTCTTATGCAGGAAAAATGACAGTATCTTGAAACCCAATGTCATTCTATGTTGGAAAATGGCATTGTTGTGGAGGTTCTTACAGTTTTGATAATATCTGATAACACTTAATTATTACTGCACACTTTTGAGTGGTTTCTGAATAGGAGAATATACACTTGATTAGGGTGGAACAAATTGATAATCTTGTGTATGATTCATAAACAATGACACCTGGAAAATGGAACCTACACGAATAAAATTTTTAATTACAGATTGCAAAAGACAGACCAGTGATGCTGAAAAGGTATTTGTTCATGTTTTCCTACTCTCTGATTTAGTTTTGCAGAAATACTTACAGTTCTTCCATTTGCTTCAGGCTGTGCTTTAAGCACCCTTCATGAAGGACATCAGTATTTTATGTAATAAACCAAACTCATATATGATCTCAGAGAATTTATTTAAAAAATACAAGGACAATGTTTTTGTATCGCAAAAGTGCCCTTTTAAAATTGTTATGCTAATTGCAAAATAAAACTATAATTTATACAGCCACTCTTGTCTGTTCAGATATTGTATCTCTTAGATTCTTTTAATCAGGGCTCAGTAGTTTATACTGAAGAACCTCTATGTAGGAAAAAGGTTTTCTAGAACACCTGGTCTCAAACATCCTAGTCTTCACCTTCCCAACATAACACTTGTATAAATAGTTAATTTTTTTTTCAGTAGTTTTTTGACCTCTCAGTCTAAGATCATTGTTTATATTGGACCATTTCTTCAGTAAAAAGAATGTCAAAACCTACCAGCAAGCTATGACAAACCACTGCCTTTTGAAATGTAAGAGGTGTTGGGATGAAAGAAAGATACAGAGTAGGATTTGTAACTTAAAACACTATAAACAATTTTTTCCGTGTTTTTTCGTTTAAATTTTCTTACCCTACAGATTTGGAAGCTTGCTGTACATCATTATTTTTTTGTACCTTGATAAAGTCATTCTCTTGCATAACTGTGATGAAATTTGCAAGAAAAAATGCTATAGATGTAAAGATGCTAAATTTGGGATTTTGATGCAGTTATCATGTCTTTGAGAGAAGAGTGACCTATCCAGATATTTGTGAGATAGACCTGATAGTTTTACACAGAAGTAAGAATATTTGTGTTTTGTAGAAATACTTGTAAAACACACCTATCTACAAAAACTGCCTGTGTATTTTGGGTGATAATGGCTGGTCTTCTCAAGGAAGAAACACTGTAGTTCTAGTACCACTCCAATAGATATTTTCTTATGCATATTAAAATAACATGAGGTTCTGACAAAGATCCAGAACACTGAAGAAATGGAGGGGAATATGGCTTAGTAATGAGAAGTGGGAGACCTAATTTCACAAATTGTTGTAAATAAGAATAAATCAGGCTAGGATCTTTCAAATTTCGGAGGCATGTTACAGGTCTTAGAAACAGGAGGAGCCATGTTGTTTGTTTCTTCTCAGTAGTCAGGAAAATTGTATAAAGTTGTAGGATTTCTAATAAAGAGAATAATGATTCCTGAAAAGTTTGACTTTTGAAAAAAAGGTAATGTTCTGACTAAAAGTGCTTGGAAGAATTTCAAGCAGCTACTCCTGAAATGAAAACTCTGTGGGATATAGACAGCCTAATTCATCTTAGTCAAGGCCCCAGTGATTCCACACCCAAGTAATTTGTCATTTTTCCATGGTGTCAGAGAATTTGGTGTTTCTGCCATGTAGTTCAATGTTTTGTTGAAGCCAGCTAGCTTATACTTTGCTTTTTCTACTAAAATGTGCTTATGGCCTCCTTTTTCATCCCAGTTTTGTCATATTGTGAATGTTCCTGAAATAAGGACTGTACTCTCTGTCTTTATTTATGGAACTAAAGAACAGAGATCTTTCGGAGCCAGCTTTTGGAGCTTTTTGGAATTCGTTTTATAAGTAGTTTAAGGTTAGTTTGGAAGTTGGTAAGTGGGCAGTTGAAAGGCAGGTTAGTAGATAATCAACTTATAGTTACCTTGTGTGGTAAGCATAGCATAAAGTCCCTGCTTGAAAATAATGCCAATGAAGAGAATCATCATCAGCTCCCCACACAAATTCTTATATTTCCTTTTTTCCATAGAAATTGTTGTTTATGTTAGAATAGAAGCAGATGTAGTGGTGGCTGGCGTTTGATAAAATTAGTGTGTTCAGTTCTGAAAGGTTAAGGTTGCTGATGTAACACATGGTACAGAGGACCCAAGCAAGTAATAATAATGATGATAATTCTTTCTCATTTTGTACCTTTCATTTTGAAGTGATCAATATTATATTTTCATGCTCTGAGGAGGAAGAGGTGGAGAGGAAAAAAGTAGGTTGTGTAAGGTCACCAAACAGACCAGTAGCAAATTTGAGTTTTCTGTGTTCCAAGCCAAATATGAGTCTCAAAACAGTAGTTGATCTAATTAATAAATGATCTTTCTAATATTTTCCTTTAAAGAGATGAGTGTGTAGCCAAACAATAATTTGATTGCTTTTTTGAAGTATACAGATTTGAAAAATATATTTTGTCTATTTTGAAAGCAGTGAAAATAAGTCACTTTTATTACTTCAGAAATATGTTTTCTATTACATGGACATCAGCTGTTATTGTTTCATCTGCTGTATGTATCCTGAAATGTTTTTAACTTTCCTCTCATTGCCACATTTTTTAATGTTAAAGGTAAGTATACCTAAACCAATACAGAATGATGAATCTTCAGATCAGTCCTGTCTTTTGAATTGGTAGAGAAAAGTGTAAGTTTTATAATTGGAGTTCATCAGCTAAAATATGTAACAAAGTATGAGCCATTAGTACCTCCTGCTACTCTCAGAGAATATATTAAGAACAGGGAGACACAGTAGTCTACCTGGATCCTCAGAATGACTTTCTTTTCTCAGTTTCTGTGGTTCTGTACTGTGCATATAGCACATATATTCTGTCACATTCTTTCTCTATGCCAAGTAATACTGTGTTCTTTGAGAATTTAAGCTTATTTTAATTTTTGTATCAATAATGCCACTAGAATATGCATTTCATTTTTAAATTCTTATATGCAAATCCATGTATTCAGATGAAGTTCCCAGTTGTGCAGAGTAATGGGGACTGCAATACTTAGATAATGGGAAAGTAGGTCCAACTTTTTTTTCTGAGTGTAGTCTGATCTATGAAGTGGCTTCACATTCCATGTTAGTCAGGGCTAATAGGGTGTCAGAAATCATTAACAGCACTTGGTCTGAGCTGGTTCATTTAGGTCGCCCTTAGCTGAGTGCTTTGTCCTAGTGTTCAAATGCATGAGAATGCTCATTAGCAAGGCTGCCCTCTGCATTTTCCTGTTTTCACACGTGAACTGGTAAGTCTTTCCCTAGCCCAGCATGCTGGAGAGCATGGCATATAGACCACGGAGAGTCATCTTCCATTTAGCTGGGATTTTTAGCTGCAGGTCAGCATTGGCCCTGCCAGGCTAGATCCGTAGGTATGAAGATATTGTGCTACTGGACCAGGCTGCTGCTGCTAGAAAACATTATTCTGACTATTCTTCTTGCAGGCAGCTTGGCTGCAGCTTGTGCTTGGAAGTGTGCCTATCTCTCCTGCAGAAGCAGTTCAACTATTTTTTGGCTGAAAATAGTAAAAGAAGCAGTGTAGCTGTTTTCAAAATACATGTAAATTACTAAATTGAAACGAAAGAACCTGACCAAACCTGAAATAGCTTATGCAGCTTCCTGGCTTATCTATGATACAAACCTTTATAGTCCAACTCTAAATGACTATGAGTTGTTTGTATTTTGTCTTTTCTAGATTGGTTTAGAAATATAAATGATGTATTTAAAGTCTCAAGAAACGTTGGGATTTCTTTGTGTGTCACTTCCATCACAAAGACCCTAATGTAAATAATTGTGAAGCATTTTGTGCTAATATCTGTAAATAGAGAGCATGCTACTGTTCTCTCTCCTCTTCATCCACAGGGAGGGATTATATTTATCCCAGTTATTTTCTTCATCCACAGGAATGTGTGGCCAAAAGGGGAAGAGTTAAAGACTATGGTTGAAGAATCCATACCCTGCAGGCTACAGGCAATTCTTGTAATTCAAAGCAGTCATTGATTTCCTCCAATTTTTAGAGGAAATGAACACAGCTATATGAAAGACAAAGAAACACAACATAATTTAACTGCTTTTTCACCCAGTCATTTCTCCTCATGTCCAAATTCAGTTCTGCTCTGCTGGCAATTGTCGTGCTCATAATCGTGTTAGTTTCCAAGCATCACCACATGCATTACAAAGTAGTACTTAATTAGCAATTTGATTTGAATTAATCAAGTTTTTTTGTTAACTCAGAAAAAGACATAAAGATTGGATTAATGTTAATTTTAATTTCCTTTTCCTTTGTGTTTAGAAATAGAACTTTTGCCATCCAGTGCATAAAAGATTTTCTTTTTTAAAACAACGGGGTATGTATGCACCAATTGTTTTAGTGTTGGTTGAAGCTATGAGTATGTTTGGGTTTGAAACACTTAGCATGCAACAGGTTATTAATATTGCAGAAATATAGTCCAGTAATTATGTTAGGCTAGAATATTAAGATATTTTTATTAAAATTATCACTGAAATTTATTTAAATTTTATACAAAAAATATGGATGATCATGACTGTCTCTGCACTGCTGCACACAATTCCCTTTGGAAATGAGTGAGGACTCAGGAATGTCATGAAGACTTGCAATTCTACAAATTGTTTTCTTATTCTTCCACCTTTCACTCCATTGATTCTGTTCTGACACCATTCTGTTCTGCTGTTTATGTAGCACGTATTAGAATTTGTGCATAAATTTTAAAAATGTTGGTGATAAAAAGAAAGTTACTGTTTAACATTTATTTCTGTTTGGAGAATAAAGTGACAATGAAAAGCCTGTTTTACAGGTATAGTTTTTTAAAGAGTTGCTGAATGTAGAAAATAGTCATTGCAGCCAAATTAGTACCTGTGAAAATGTAGTATCAAACTCTTAAGGACAAACCCATGACATGCTTAATTCAGCTTTAATTTGTTAATGCATCAAAGTTTTTAATAGAATTGCAGAATGTAAGGGAGGAAGAGATGTCGGAGATTGTCTTGTCCATTTCCAAGCTTTAGTTACCTGTTGCTCCTGACAGGTATTTGATCAGTCAGTCATAAAAATGTCATGTTATAGAAACAGATTTGAAACAGCAGAAATGCAAAAACTCTCTTTACCGTCAGCAATCACTTGTCTGATTGAGTCTTTTTTTCCATATGAAGGTAAGATCTGTAAAACCACGAGGATGCCTGAAGCATCTTGGGCACACCCATAGGACATATACACTGTGCTATATTCAGTATCTGCAGTTAGTCTGATGCTTGCAGAAAGTTTTGGTCTTGTTTTATACCCTTGAGAGAGTAGATACTTTGTGTATGTCTGGTTTCTGGGAGATGTTAGATGGACATATGCATGTACACATATGGGATATATATGATACTTGAAATTTTCAGACCCAATCTTAAATGTCATGTAAGGGCTCTGATAGCACTGAGTCCACAGTAGCCCCAAAAACTGTTCGCTGAGTGCATTCAAAGCTGTACCATAGTGTATGAACACATGTTTCTCTCTGCAGGGTTCCAGATAGATGCAACAGTTAAACACTTAATTACTGAAAATTTCCTCCCCACAGTGGAAATACGTAAAAGTTATGTTTTTGCTCTTATATGTTGTATTCCCCCTGTTGTTTTTTCTTCTTTTTTACAAAAAAGTATAATTTGGGCTGCAGAATAAAAAATGTGGAGACAGAGAAAGAAAGAAAGGAGAATAATCAGAGGTCTACAGAACATGACTCAAAAAGTAAGATTGACATGATTTTAAGTGTAGTGTTCAAAATTGGACCTAATTACTCCAACTGAGAATCTTATTGGTACCAAGTAGAAAGAATATACCAATCTTTAGAATTATTCTCTTCTTTATATATCTCAGTATGATGTCTACCTTTTCATAGCAGCATGGTATTGTAGCATCATACTCTGTTTCTGATCCAGCAAAATCCCCATATTTTTTGCTGCTGAGCTTCTGTCTGACCAGTCCTTCCCTAGTCTGTGCATTTGTGTAGTTGTTTCTCTTTGCTCATAGAACTTTCCATTTTCCCTATTTAAACTTCAGCATTTCTTTTAGTTTCTCCGGTTTCTCAAAACTTTCTTTGACACCAATTGTCACTTTCATTGACACAACTCTGTGTATGATGTATATGCTGCAATATGATATATGATGGGAATGTATCAGAGTCTGGGCACCTTTAATTGGCGCTCTAACTATCCATTATGCAGATTATCATTGTAATTCAGTGACAACATTGAGAGGTTTTGGAACAAGGTCAAAAAGGAGCCTGATAAATTGTTCTTGCTACCCATTTTCAGTTTAACAAATACTCAGAGCAGTTACCAAGCTGAGTACAATTTTTATGGTCAATTATACAGCCAACTGATTGTGATTTTGTCTAGGTCACACTTCCCTTTCTTCTAAGATGTCATAAAAAACATTGTCAAAAGCCTTGCTAAAACCCACATATGTAACATCTACTTCTTGTTCCTAATCCAAAACAGCTGTTACCCTCTTACTCAAAAAGTTTTGTTGGTTTAGCCTGGTTTTTTTCCCTGACAATTTCATGTTAGCTTTTACTTGTTTTATTGGTAACTTCTAAAGTTTTATGAATAATTTACTGCTGGAAATAAATTGTTGTTTTTTAAATAGAAATTAAATTGACTAGCATAATGCTGTACTTGTAAATGTCTCTAATAAAGAAGATTAATTAAACAGTTTGCAAATGCCGGTAGAGAGCTCTGTATTTCTTGAAGACAGAAAAGTTAATTCTTCTGGACAGAAGTATGACAAAACAGAGCTAAACAAAAGATCAGGATCTTTATTTTAGTTAAGCCTCCTTTTATTTTTGTTAAGCCTCCTTTTATTTTTTCTAAAGACTTAGATTCCTGTTGGAAGTCAAAACCAACAATTTAGGTTTCACTTTTCCAAAAATAAAGGTTATCTTGATTTTGCAGTATTGATGATTACCAATGAAGAGATAGATAGCGCAAGTATACAAGATATGAATGAAGACAGAAGTTTTCTTCATGGCTGGGACACAAATTTCCAGAGATGCTTTTGCTCAGTAATATAGATGAATGCTGGGAAAAAAATTTAATTGGTTCATAATTTGAACTTTTTTCTTTTTGTAGGGGGACTCTTTTCCCCTTTGATTTCCTTTTCAACTGTGTTTTTTATATAAGAAGGGATAATTTGTTTGAACAATCAATCTAGTGAATGGAGAAACTGAGGCACTAGTTTATAAAGAAAATGTGAAAATTAACTGGATCAACTGATGGAGCCTCCTGAAAGATTTGTAAATTACTGGACTCTAGAATCAAGTGTAGGTATGAGCATGGCTCAAATGAATAAATATCAACCTAACTCCTTTTTCAATGTTTGGGATATTTTGAATATTCCAGTTTCATAGATTTCTTTAAAAGATAAGTATCTATCTTTCTCCTTATCTGAAAGAAGTGTCTCTGAGACATCAAGGCATGTGAAAATGATTATTTCAATGTGTGGGAGAACACTTTTCTCCATGGTCTTCCCACAAAATTATGTTCTTTATATCCTTATGTCCTTATGTAGGTCCTTTTTGTCCCTCTCCAATGGTGAACAAAAGTGACACTGAACTTGCATCCCAGCCTCTTTTAGTCCAGGTGCTTTTGTTCCTCTAAACCACCAGCTGTCCTACTCAAAAGAGAAAAAGCAGTAAATAATGTCATTTTTGAAAATTATTATCTGTTTTCTAGATGGAGTAAAGTATTTCACAGAAAATTTATTTATTACTCTCAGATTAGTAATGAAATACTATAGTTTTCTATGTTCAGCTATTATGAAAATGGACCAGATTTTTTTAGTAGAGAGGTTATACCTTTACAATTTGTATAACTGCTTTAACACTTTAGGATATGTTCCACTGATCTTTGAACAGTTTCTATAGCAGGTCTAAGGATTACTTTGAACTTGAGGCCTATGGAATTCAGTTTAAACATTTCAAACATTTCCTTTCTTGGTGGACAGTGAGATCTGGCACCAACTGGTATCAGCTGTCTTTTTGATCTTCCCACCCCCAGCTCCACCTGATTTACCAGTTATTGTTAACAATTAGTCTTTTGAGTATGGGGTTCTGTATTGGAAATGTGAAAAGGAGATTTAAGTTTGAAATATCCATGCAGGTTGACCCTTCTCTCTCTTTACTTTGATTCCTTTGATGTGGAGCATGTGAACTGGTTCCCTTCAGTGACTGTGCACTGACTGGTCAGGGCACAAGAAGTGTGTCCATGTATGCCAGGACTGGAGTGCTCTCTGAAAGTGAGTTTGAGAGTCATCGTTAGTTTTCATGCCATGCCACACTGCAGTCACTGCTATTGCGGCATCTTGGAAATAACCTCTGTCCAGTACTGAAGTATAAAATTATCTTTCCCCACCTCAATTTAAAGGGAGAAGCTTGACAAGCCACCTCTTACAAGTTAAGTTATAGATTGGGAATAGAACAAAAGATGGGCAAGTAGTTGAAGCAGACCATTACGCAGGCAGTGGTGTGTATAGTCAGTGCTCAGGGATGCTGTAAGATTTCTGAGGAGAAAGGGTTTCTAGTGCACTCACTCTGCTGTGTCCTAATAAAGTCGAAATACTTCATGGGAAACGGTTTGAAAGAATGTTGCCTTAGATACAGGACAAATTGTCTTAGACAGACTTGGTAAGAATATAGGTATTTAGAAATATATTATGTCCTGAAATTACATTAATATTAAAGATTCTAATTTGCTTAATCTGATATATTTATATAATTTATCTCCTGTCATCCTTTATCATGCTTTGCTTTGACAAGTTAGAGTAAAAACAAACATGTAATAACACACAACAGAAAAAATATGTGACGATTTGGAACAAGGAGAGATCATAAAAAGTCTTCCTTCAAAGTATGTTGCATTAAAATAGAAGTAATAGCAGGGATTGGGGATTTCTATTCTTTCCACAAAACTATAAACATCGACAGCAGCAGAGGCAGAATTTTATATGCATTAAAGAACCCTGTCCTACAAACAAGATGTGGCACTCGAATGTTCCAGGCAAATAGTTTATATTCCACGTTTTGATTTTCTTAGCTCTGCTTTGATAATGCCAGTAGCATTTGGTCATTTCTGCCTTGATGTCTCTCTGGCATCACATCGTATTGAGTTCACTTCATATTTTACTCCTATTGTGACTGTTACGCAGGGTTTGCATTGTCCAGAACTGGACTGCTGTTTGTTATCTCTGATGGAAGAGAGCAAATCTACCAATGCTTGTACCTGGGAACCTACTACCTTTGTCCAGTCTGTTATTTTGCCTTTTTTCAGTATTTGCTTCTGTCATTTGTTGCATTTTTCTCGCTTTCAGTGCTTGTTGTGAAAAGACTGTCACCAAGAACAAAGCCATATACGTAAAGACTAGAAATAATTTGTTTAGTTGAAGAGTGTGAAAGTCTTGCTCTAAATTTAGAATCAGTGACTGAACCCCAGGTACTGTGCAGTCCTGGACTGACAGCTAAGTGTAGTTTCATATGTGTATATGCAAGTGACACTTTAGTTTTCAGATTTGCTAGCGAGTGATGGAAAAGGACAATATCTAACAGTTCCTTTTTGTTCCTTGTTGTCAGAAAAATGATGAGAAGTTGAGTCTGTGTAGTAGCAGCAGTGGAGCAGCCAGTTGCAAAAGTGAATTTTCAGAATATACTGACCTTCCAGCTGACAGTTGTCAGTCTGCACATGGAAAAGATGAGGAAAGAACATATGAAGCAATCCTGGTAGAAGATCACACAAATATGGAGAAAGGTATACATTAGCAAAGGAGGCATCAGGGGTACTATTATGCTGGTCAGAAGTGGGTTAAAAACGTCTTTGTTTTCATTTTTATGTGCAGGTATTTTCTCTGAATTTGATGATGAGCTGGACATATTGGACAACTCAATCAGCTCCAGTTAAGTTAATTTGAAAGAGTCTGCTGTTGGTAAGATTCTTTAAGAACAAAGCATACATTACTTTTTAACAGTAACGCAGTTGTTCAGTCCAATGTATGACGGTATTTCATTATTTGTCACAAGTTCACAATCTGTTGTGTTACCTAAGTACAGAAAATAACTGTGCCTCAGTGACAGCCATTTCCAGTTTAATACATTTGGTATCACCAAGACTTTGTGTAGCTTGTCCCCATATTTTGCAGTAGCAGCTATGAAAACTGGAATATTATTGGGCTCCTTGAGAAAGAAGGCGGTTTTAAATTTAAACATAAGATGACTAATATTGATAAGAAACAGATGGAAGAGTGTGAAAAAGAAAGTTGAAAAAGGCAAGCTTTAGCTGTCTGGAAGAATTGACTGAATGGAATTGAAGGAATGTGTAGATTTTAATTAGGACAGAATTATGTGACAAAACACAGCATTAATTCTGTCTGTAGTTATTTATGGTAATCAAATAGGAGAGCATCAGCTGTGTTGAGTGTTATCTTAAGAAACAGTGTCTTGGGATTATCTTTCCAATTTGAAAATTTAAAAAAGAACCCAAAACCAAAAAACCCTAGCTCTAACCACTATGAGTTTCTTGCTAAATTGTGAGCTACCAGTATCTGCCTATTAAATGCAATGTGATTCTGATTAGAAAAAATCAGAGTTCACTTTATACTAGAAAAAAAAGAGTTAAGAAAAATTTAAGATTTCCATTCAAAAATATATGGGTGATTTAAAATGTACTTTTAAAAGGTAAAGGGAATGTAGTTGTCTGAAGATTAACAAACGTTGTTGTTGCTAGACTTCAAAAAACCTAGAATAACATTACTTTATCTGTTTGCAATCCTATTTGCTGGCTGTATTTTCTTTATTTTTTGGCCCAGGTACTGAAGAAATATGGCCTCTTTTTATTGAAATGTCTAGTCATTAGTACAGGGCAAATAAATGTTTTGGTAATTCTCCTTAAAATCCATTAAAATGATTTGCTAATTGTAACTGCATATCCTGCCATTCTAAAGGCTGGAGGACCTGTGGCTAGCCAGCCCTGAGAATAATAATTATCAAAGCTTGCTTTGAAAAAGAACAATTTTAAAAAGCACTTTTTTGGGACACTTTCTTGCACTAAGAGAGTAACAGGAGAAGGCTACAGGATATAGGGAAGCCTTGTTTAACAGTGGGAAGGGGCTGCGCAGAATGAAGCCCTTGAGAAAAAGCAGCTTACAGAGACAGAGTTCTGTTTTGTGCTTATACTGAAGGATAATACATTGTGTGTCTCACAGGAATGTAATTCTTTGTGGGCCAGTTCAGCATTGTACGCAGAGATTTGAAACCTTTGTGTAGTTTGTAACTCGCCACACCCAAAGCATTACTGGTAATGATTTCCTTGTAGGTAATTTTTCTTTGTAAAGATCTGGACATTAACAAAACATCAGCTTTTTCTGATATTTGAATATTACCATGACATGTTGCCATAGTTTTAATTAAATATTTTAAGTGGAAAGATTCAGTCAGTTCCTCTCAATCCCAATAACTTTAATCAGCATTTCTAGAAGTCATTATCCATTTACAGATACTTCAGGACTGCTTTTTCAGAAAAACAATTCTGCAATCTTACATTCTTAAATTATCTGTATTTTCTGCTTAATGTTGAAGTCTGTGTATAGATCAGTTCTAATTAATGCTGTCAAATGTTTCTACTTTTCAAGGGTAAAGAAAAGATAACTTTAAAAAAAATTATAAATTCAGGATAATTAGGTATTTCTTGGAATATGCTCCATTCATTAATAGTAAGTGGCTAACAGACTCTGAATTATCAGTCATGGTTTTGTCAAGCATGTCAGCATTATAGGGGAAAATGTGACCAACTTTGATCTAGCTAACTTGGAAACTGTTAACATGAAGATGAAAGTTTTAGTTTTGGGTATATTGATGAGGATTGTGAAAGGATTTGTCTAATTGTACTGTCATCACATCATTCTCAGAGAAAACGTGATCACTCTAATTTAAAACTAGGGAGGTATTTTGTAAAAAGGTGTGATATGCTGAGCTGTTCAGTAGCACAGAAGCTGGTATGGATTTGACAGTGTAATAGAGGTAAGTTTTTTTTGATAGTCCACTATTGCCATAGTATTTTACATGATTTTGCATACTCTGTATTTTTCAATTATGCTTTAAGGAAAGGATTGTTCTTCTTAGTCTAGACAATGTATGTCTACAAGACCAGCACCTTTAACAACTCCCAAGATTGCCAAGTGCAGGGTGTGTAGATTCTGGAATAGTTTTTCCTGGTACTTGAAATGATTAATCCTACAGGAACAAGATTCTGCACATTTCAGAAGCATAGAGGCAGTAGTGACAGATGCATTTTTCTTTTCCTAAAGTCATTATAATTTCAAATTATAAAGATTGACAGAGGATAGGGACATACTGAGTCAAAAAACTGTGAAGAGTGATGGGATGCTAATAGTTTATTAGTTGCACTTTTTTCTTATTTTAACATTACGAAGTTCCCAACTTTACCTTAGTTTAGTCATACTATAGGATTTTTACTTGCATTTCGTTTACAGTGTAACCATATCTTCACATCTGTTGGTGAAACCAAATAGCAGGAAAGTATGTGATATGTCTTAATGCACAGAAGTCCAGTAGAGCTGGTGTGTCAGTTGGGTGAGAGTTAAAAAATTTGCTCCTTGTCTGGGAATGCTCTTTTGGACAATGTATTTTGTTTCCCTTAACCATGTTCATTTACACCACATTCAGGACAGTGTCCTAAATGCATTGAAAGACAGTTCTGTGCAGAACGTGCTACTGGAAAACCCTGGTCCCAAGGCCTTTATGTACTTGTCCTCTAACCTTCCTCCCAATAAAGAGGAAGCATGCAATAGATTCTTTTCAGAATTGCTCAGCCTTTTCAAGAGATTAAGAAGTCTCAAAACATGGTCCTGTTGAGCTGCTGTATCTTGCTTAGAAGTTTTTCTCTTACCTCATAATTTAATTTAGGTTTCTGCTATTTGGAGGAATCTCAGAACTTATATATTTTATGACCAGTGAGCAAAGATATTGATATTTAGGATTCCTTTCCTGAATTTCTGCAGCCCAATGGTATTCAAAGTTACCATGTAATGAAGACACCACAGACCTGCCTGAACAATATTCTAGTGATGTAACTCTAAAAGGGCCTCCTACATCTTTCATTAAGAAATGCAACTGGTTTACACAGTGCCAGGACTTAAGTCTTGTGCAGGTAATGCTTGTATCCGGTTGAATAACTGGGGATTTCTAGAACTAGAATACTCTCAAAATAGGAACTCTGCATGTTATATGTAGCAAATGATTTGGCTCATCACTTAGGTCATGAGTTTAGGTCATCACTTAGCTCCAAATTTAACTACTTTTGAGGATAACAACAAACACAGTATGAAATAAACCCCCACTGAGCAATGTCATTTGCTTTCTGGAGCCAGTAATTTGGGCTACATTGCAGGCAGCTAAGCTACCTTATATCTTGAAAGTTCTGTGGTCACAGAGCTGAGCCTTTTTTTTTTTTTTAAATTCAGACCAGTTGTATTTGATGGATTTGGTGATTTGAGAAGATATTTCTTCTTTTGATAAGATAATTAGATAGTTTGGTAAGTTTTTGGAGTAAAAAAAAATCTGATATGTATGGCTTTTCAGGTACATGTTTTTTCTCATTATTGTGAGGAGAAAATTTAGGGAATTTCTTGAAAATTATTATTTCACCAAGAAACCTAACATTTGCACAATGGGCTGTCTCTGAAGGACTTTGGAGATCTCAGTGTTTTGTAGGCTTGCTTTTCCTGGTTTGTGTAAGATTCAGATTTCTCTTGAGACCTCAGGCTAATGGGCTTTTGTTGAAGATATCAGCCAAGACCTGGTTTTCCTGTATGATGTCTGAGTTAAGTCTGAACTATGTTTATATCAACTCCTGTTGCTCTACATGGAGTCACTGCTAGTGAGAAATAATCTGAATTGTTTGCTCTGCAAAACAGCTTAATTGGCCTGGTCGGGATTGTCCATTCCAGTGTACAGTGATTTAAAGGGCACCTTACTAAGAGTATTTTGAATAAATGTAGGTAATTTGACCTCTCTTCTGGAAAGATCATTAAGCTGTCATTCAAAGAACTGCTCCCTTTGCTTCCATTTAATTCAAGGAGATATACTGAAGTTTTCTGCTAATATAAAATCTTGATTCAATTTTCCTGCCAGTCTGATCAAGCTTGGAAATGTTTTCAAAGGTTTTTTTTTTTTTTAGACACCGTTGAAGTGAAAGTTAAAGTCAAAGCAAAAGTTGCTATCTTCTCAGATTTTTCTGATCTCATCCCGTCTTATGAGCTCTTTCCTTGAAATTGCCTGGTTAGGTGCCTGCAAAAGCAGAACGCTAAAGTCCATATTAAAATGTATTTCTATGATTTTTACTGATGTCAATGCATGTTAAGAAGTTAAACTCTTAGAAGTTGCTCTAATTACATCAGCTGTTAAAGACCAAAGTAGCAGTCAGAGAAATTCTTTATGCCTCATTTGATATTTTTTTAATGTCCTCAAGAAATCTTCATAGAGCTTTTCAGAATAGGGAGGCTGATGACAGTTAAAAGCTTTGGCTTTTGTGTGTCTTTCACATTCTAACAAGAGTGGGCACAAAACAGGAAAGAGATGGAGGGTTTGTATTTCATTTTCCTTGAGATCACCTTGAACTGAAAAATACCCTCTTGCAAGGCATTTGAACACAACATATTGCCTTGTTTTTCCTATCCATGTCAAAGGAGTAGCCATGGAAAAGGAAATATGGTCCAGGTAACCCTGAACTAAACATCAGGATACACTGTGTGCTCCGTGCCTTATGTGAGTTAACTTGCTTACACACCTGCGCTGCATCTTACTCCCTGTCTGGCTTTGTATGATCAGCATAACTCATACACAGAAGACTAGGGGTTATAAATAAAATCATTAGTGGTACAAGAGAGTGTATACACATGTGAGTGTGTTTGTTGCAGTGTTTACATGTCTGAGTCTCCTTGTGTTTAGTTATTAAATAAATTATTTTCTTGTGTTTTCATAGTGAGTAACATAATGAGACTCCTCTCTCAGATCTAGCTGCTCAGTGGGTCTCTAGCATAATAATAAGCAATAAAAATAGGGCTGAAGGGTGTTCACTATTGTTTAATGATGTTCTGCATCATGATTTCTTTGGAGTTTTGTTTTTTAGCATTAATAAGTATTTTCCTAACTTTAGCATATGAATCAGACAATATTGCATTTCTGCCATGTACAGTGAGTGGTGAGACAGACTCTTTGGTGTGAAATATCATGCACTTGTAAATATACTCATAAGATTGCAGATTTGCAAGTCAAATGTGGTGAGTCATCAAACTGATCAAGCAAATTTGGATATGAGCCCTTTACGGATAAGAGACCATTTATTTGAAACAGCCAAAGGGTATAGTATTTCAAACTTAATTTTGTACATGAATACTTGGAAAAGGGGGTTGTTTTTGGGGAAATTCTAGCAAATAGCTGTGCTCACACTTAGCTTTCTAGCCAAGTGGCTTTTGTCACAGATTTTCTTGCATATATTCACATAATATGGTATTTGTTGTGACAGAGTGTCTGAGGTTGTAACTCAAAGTCCTTACCCCAAGCAACATGATTCACATTCACTCAGAGCTTCTGCTTTTCTATTTGTATTAATTGTGTCTGCATCCTAAGCAGGTAAAATATCTATTACTTGAATAGGCACAATAATATTTTTAATTTCCTTGACTTTCTAGACCATGGGAACTCTCTTTTTCTGTCTATTTTTCTGTCTCAGTAACAAAGTTAATTGAAGAACTTGTGCTTCTATGAGGGCTTAGTTTATTTGCTATTATGTAATTCAGCTACTCTTATCAAATAGTCTTTTGTATTAGTTACCACAGAATTATGGTATCTGTTTTTCTATGCAAAGCATTAGCAAGGATTAAAATATTGTTTTTTTCTTCCATTCTCTTTCTGTCTGCGTATCTCCTTTTTAGGAAGACAGATTTGGCCTAAAGATGTATAATTTCTTTAGGTTTTAAAGTGAATTCAGTTTGACAGATGAAAACCTCCTTCAGGATTTTTTTCTAAATTCAGAGGATCTCAGAAAAGTAGGAAAAATATTTCAGAGTCCAACACAAAAGTATGCTTGAACACGAAAACATTTAAGATTCTCAGAAACGCGTTTGCTCTACTGTTGCTCTAGAACTGATATAACTGCTGTAACAACAGGAAACAACAGGAAATCTAGTTTAAGTTTGACATAAAATCTTTTTTTTTTTTTGGCTATTTGAGTGATTAGATGCCTCTGTTCTTGTTTAATGATGATGTTTGTGATGTTACTAGTGTGGAAAAACATCTCCTGTAGACAAAGATGCAGACGTTATATTGAAAGACATTAAATGTATGGGAAAATTGTAGAATATCCTAATCTTGCTACTCAGAGTTTCAGTTTGCAGAATTATCCTTTCATTAAACATACACTCAATGAAAATGAGATACCAGAGTGGTCTCAAATTTCCATCCAACTTACCATCATAAGAATGGTTTTACAGGCATGTTTTAAGACAAATGCTTAAGACTAATATTTGCTTTAAAGCAATGCTTTCCATGTGCATAAATAATGGATATCATCCAACATAACCTTTCCTTCTACCATTTTTTTGCAGTATGCAATAAATATTTAAATGTTTAAATTCAGTTTTATTGCTGATTAGATGTTGGGCCAATAACTGGTCAAACTGCTGTCTTCAAGGTCTCGGCTTCAGTAGGATCATTTAAGAAGTAAAGTATTGCATATGTTATTGCATATAGATAGCTAGCTAATGATGGCAGTAAAATTCTGGTGGAACAAAGTTTAGACAACCCATCAAAGGTCCTCTGAGAAAGTGGGCATATATTCTATCTATTTATCCAGACTAGAGAAAATGTTGTGACTAACTGTAACAAATGAAAATCCAGGTACATATTCTGTGGTCATCTAGTCAGCATGTGTTGTTTTGTTCTGTGAAATTCTGAAATTGTTTGTTAAAATACTGTCTTCTGCTGAGATTTTAGTTATCATGCAAGCAAATCTTTGATGCATCAAACAGCAACTTGGTAGTCAAGTGGGGGTTTGGAGTTTGTTTAATGCTGCTTTTTAAAAGTTATTTTGGCACCATGTCTGGGAAAAGAAGATATTAACATGTATGTTTTGGTTTTTTTTTAAACAGAAGATAATATTTATGGGTTTGTTTCAGGTATAATTAAGTGACGTTTTAGTGCTTCTGAAAGACGGCCTCAGATAAGGTAGGTGTGATTTATGATTTTAATAAAAATTATACAATTGATTGTTGTTATGATCAATTCCAGTTGTTTCACAGTGGAACAGTTCCACAATTGCCTTCATGAAATATGTCCTTGATTACCTTTACAGCTTAATTTTATCTCAACCTATGACACTCAATCTGCATGAGGATATTGTTAGGGGGTGTTTGCACACAAAAGCTTTACATTACAAATAGTTTTAACAATGGACCTTGCTACATCAGCTTAAACTGACACTGGTTGGTTAGCCAAATTCTGGTCTTATGTTTTTAAGCAGATGTTTTACCATAGAAAATGTGCTTGTATATTTGATAGAGTACATTGTAGTAGTGTAGTGTAGTATCTTGTCCCTTTGAACTCTGCTAGACCTTCTGTATAAACATAGACACCCATTTCCTGCATTTTGGAGGCCTCATTTCCTTCAAAATGAAATGATTAGAAGCAGAATATGTCACGCCATCCCTCTTCTAAAGGTCTTCCTTTTTCTTCTGTTTATTCAGTAATGCATCAAACACATTCTTGGCCATTACTTTTTCTGATATCTTTGGCACCACCCTTATTCATGAATTCTGTTAATTGTTTCTTCATTTCTGCTTTTTTTTGTATCTGAAAAAAAAAAATCTCAAAATCACTCTTGGCTGCATCTGCTTCCTGAGCAATTTGTTTCATTTTACCTTTAACTTAGCTAGGTAAGTATTTATAATTATAACACTGATTATTTTCCTTTGTGTCTTCACAGACCCTGTTCGATTCAAATGCAGTATTTTATTTTTACTTTCAGAATGGTTCTTAGCATAACACCATCCAATCTCCCATTTATCCCTTCCGAGCCTTACATCTTTAGTCCTGTTGCAGTCAGTAATGGCAGCCTCCTAATCCCTGAGTGTTGAAGCAAGCATATTTTCTTTCTCTTTGTAGGAATTCACTACTGGACAAATCTCTGCCCCTCACGTTATCATTAACAAAACTATTTCCTTATCTTACTTTGTAACTGCTCCTTGAAAATGTAGTTTTCCCTACTGCAACAAAAACAGATACAAATTCTTGCCATACTTAGTCTATTGTGGCTGCCATCCATCAGGACATGATGTTGGTTCTTTCAGTTCCCTGGTGTCTGTACCCATTTGTTATTGCTTATCTCAGCTAGTGAAATCTTCAGGCTGGGAAAGTGTTTGTCTAGAGTTTAGAGAAGGATCTAGCATTGAAACATGTAGACCTGTATTTCTGACATTGAGATATTGCTCTACCAGTGATGTAATATCAGGTTTTTTTCCCCACATTACTAGTACTGAGTAGGGAAAGAAATTTTTATTTAGTAGAAATCATGCTATTTTGGACATGCAGAGTAAACTAGCCTTTATGTGATTTACAAATGCATAGTTGAAAACTAGTGAATTTGGATCTATTTCCTTTGGAGGAAACACGAGAATGAGTTAGGGAATACTGATATTTTCTATACAATCATTGATGTCAAACATAATTAAAACATTTTTTTCTCTTTTTTGAATAACAATAGAGATTATATTGGTGGTTCTGGATCAAGGCTGCGACCAGGTAATTTTGTGCTTGCAAGAAATTCAAACTTTAACTTAAGTTCAACCTAACGACTTCCGAGTTTTTGAATATTATATTATTCTTCTGTTGCATATAGAGTGTTTCTTCTTTTATTTCTTCATCTTTAATGCCTATTGATCTGCTTTTGAGAGTACCTTCATTCATCTGCAGGTTCCACACTAAGAAAATAGAGTGCTTGTTTGTGATGATGTGGCAGTCTCATAGTTGTAGCTCTTGGCATAGGTTTATCTAATAATTGTACCTTAAAATGTTAGAAAAAGAGGTAATTACATTTCACATGCAACTATGTTATCTGAAATACCATTAAGGTATTTCTTAAAAATATGAATTCCAATAGTAAACCAGTGAGATATCATGCCAATTGTCATTATCCTGGCTAAACTTCTGATGAATGCAATGGGAATTTCTCCTGTGAAATGAATATTTCACGGAGCCCTTGTAAATGGTTGTGTATTTATACATCATGATTGATGAAACAAGTTTTCCATTTGAAGTACTTTTTGTTCTTACTGAGAAGCTTCACATACTGTAAGCTGCTAAGTTGTGATTTCAGAATGCACATTGTCTGAATTAAAAAATATTTGAAATAAAATTATTTTGAGCAATTGAGACACTGATCTTCATAAAAAAATGCTTTTTGTCTATGTGAAGTTTATTTTGCAACTTTTAATATAAAAATTGTATTCAAAAATTTAATTATGCAGTGTGCATCCAAATTTGATGTCAACCTTCTGTAGTTTCAGTGCTATTTATTAAAGAGTGCCATCATAGTAACAACACAGTTTAAATCCACTATCCAACCATAATGCCTGAGAGCCATAATGACCTACAGACAAATACTTTAGCCTTTGTTGATATTTTTAGTTCTGTGAATAATTTGGGTAAATCCATTATCTTTTGTCAGTGATGTTCTTCTTTCAGTTAAAACTCTTAAAAGCTTTGATCAAGTCTTCAGCAGCCAATTTACACGTGTGTGCCTTCATCCTCCAAATAATACTATACTTTAAAAAACCCCACACAAGAATCTTGGAGTGGTCTGGAGTGTATGGACTTCAGGGGAACTCCTAAAGTCCAGACTTGACATTGGATTTCCAGCCACCTTTGAAGTGCATAGTTGCTACAAGCAGACATTAAATCTAGTCCTCTTAGACTTTTAAGTCATATTGTTGCTGTTATACTAGAAAAGAAAAAAAGCTCCATAAGTTGAGCTGACATCCCACTTATGTCCTACTTGGTCACTGCTGTTTGCTGTTATCATTCTAAACATATTTGTATTCAGAAAAAAAAAAAAATCTGAAGACTTACAAAAGAGAATGCCCTGATTTATTTACTTTTGGTTTGTAATACAAGCCATTGACAGGAAAAGAGGAGACAGATACCACAGAATAGGGAGCAGTGAAAAAGGTAACCTGTCAAAGAAGTAAAGGTTTTGTGAGTGTCTTAAGAAGATTTTTAGGTTATAATGGCAAGACCACACTATTTTTGGGGAGCCTTGAGTATAGCAGTACTGAAACAGTTGGTAGAGAGGTGAAAATGAAGCAAAAAGTGCTAAATCAAAATTGTTGTTCTGGTGGCATATATTTTAGATTATTACAGCATGGCCTCCACTGTCACCTTGAGCAGAAGAACCAAATCACATTCTTCTTTAAGTGACTCAGAGGAAATGCAAAGCTTCTTTTCTTCTTACTGATTATTCAGAGAAGACCTAGGGAAAATACGTCAAACTGAATTTCACTTGACTTTCTCAACACATCTGCCAAAAGGCGGTGCAACAAAAACCCCCAGCAATAATAATGATGTTGTCCTCTTCCTGCTCCTGCTAAAAATGTGTCTCCCTCTGACAAAGAAGGACATTTACTGCTTTATTTCTGTGAAAACACTGTTCAGATCTGGATGGTTGTTAGACGCTACAACTTGTGGATGTCTTTCTTCTTGTTAAAGTGGCCTGCACAGAAATTAATCAGCAAAAAAGTGGTAATAGTTCTGTTGTGGACTAATTAATGTTGGTATTTGGATTTCATCACCCTCTCAGTAGAATTTTTAATCTTAACACAAGATCACTTTGGGGGAAAAAAGTTTCTGTGGTTGTAAATTTGTACATAAGACTTGATGATCCTCAGGGTGTTTCTGTGAGAGTAAATGTGGGAATATAGATCTAAATTAGCCTCTGAAATGCAGTTAAGAGATAATAATGTTCAAGAGAGGTACAGGGCTGCTGGCTGGAGTTCAATACTTAGGCCAAAGATCTTTGCTTAGCTTCCAGGTCTAATACTCAACTTGGAAAGATAATTTTGTGAACTAATGTTCTTTAGAGATACACTAAGTGTTTTATAGTGGAAATCGGATGATAAGCTTTTACTGAATCTCTGGGCCTGACAATGTGTATGACTTTGACACACAAGATTAAAAATCCTAAACAGGAATGGATTTACCTCATAGAAATTGTTCATGTCAGACATGTTATTATAATTCTCAGGGAGAATGACAATAAATTTCATAACAACAAAATATATAAAAAATAAATGTGTGTTAGTCTATGTAAAAAAAAATCTGTTAAGAAAATTGTTTATCATATATTTATCCTTTTGAATAAATGTGACAAAATTTTTACAATTGTTAGGGTACATTAATACTGCTTTTCTCATAGAATAATTTAGTGATTCACTGAAAGGGATTTTCTTTTGAAACACATTATCAATTGCATTGTCTAAATTTTTGAGATTTTAGATCATTCTTTTTTTGTTCCCAACATTATTGGAAAACAAGTCATGCATTTAAACTTAGTATTTACATCCACAGGTTTTAAACAGTGTATGTATTATTGTACTAAGGCAACAAAATGAGCTGCCCTCCTGATTTTACTCTTGTCATCTACAGAATTGGCAGGAATTGCTGTATCATAAAGGAAGGTGCGTCAGATCAGTGACCCTGTTCAGCAGATTCTTATTCAGCTGCACAAAATTATCTTCATCACTCAAGTGTGCATTACTGTTGCTTCTGACATTCGGTACTTTTTAGTCATTTGCTGTTGTCAAAATGATGTTACTGCAAAGTGCTGCTAATTTAGTTACTGTTCTTTAAAAACAACAGAACTTGACATTTTTGCAGATGGCAGGATGCTTTAAAAATACATAATTTAAATAAAGACCAACTTTGAATATTAGTATGTGGAGGATGGCAATAATTGAGTCATATTAAAAAAAATCAGTGCGCTCACCTCAGAAAAATGGATTGTACAGTAAAGTATTTTTACAACATTCTGTCATAGCAGCAATATGACTATTCAAGGTGGCAATATCATATACTGACATGGAGAATACATAAAATGCTTTCTTCTGTAGTAATACTTTCTAAATTACGTCAAAGTTGTATTTTAATTATCAATAAATAGTAATACTTTCTTGGGATTTTTAGTGCAACAGATGAAACCCAGAATAGGTTAATTATTTTGAAATGTCAGATATTTTTCAAATTTAAGATTTATTTTAAAGTTAGGTTTCCATGTTTCATAGTGAGAGAGAATTGAAGTTATTTCATGGTGCTTCCAAAGAAAAAAATGGAGCTGAGCTGACACAAACTCTGTCTTGAACTCTCACCTATAAATGTGTTGGAAAACTCTTTATTCTGCAGAAAGATGGCTACCATTCTATTTGCAAGCAATTATTAAATAAACATATTTTTATTTTCCAAAATGAAGTGTTTACATTTGGGATGTGATGTTTATCACCTCAGGGCTTTTGAGACTGATCAGCCAAATTTGTTTGATTTTGTTTAGAACAGAATAGCATAGCTGAACTTGGGTGTGCTTTACATGTCTCTCTTTTTTTTTTTTTTTTTTCCTCCTTTTTAACAGTCAAGCTTATCAAAACAGGTAATACAAGAATTAAATTATCAGAGACAAAGGAAACAAACATTATTTAAAATAATTGGAAATTATGGCCTTCCCCCCACAGCAGAAATGAGGCAATTCAGTTTTTACATGGGGTATTAGGAATATGACCAAGATGTTCATTACTGAACCTATCCACTCTGTTGAAGAAGGTGGCGTACTAATTAATACGAGTTATTGTAATGTGAGTGCTCAATAACAGAGCTAACAGCAACTCAAAAACTGTCTCAGAACTGACCACTGAAGCAGTAGCAACAGCTTTTCTCTGATTTACAGAATCCATTCCTGTACTTGTTTACTGTGTTCAATATGCTTCTCTTGCACTTGTTTATGTTCTTACAAAACCAAGGTTGAATACTTTTTATAATACATAGCTGTTTTCTCAAACTCTATAACATACTCCAGCTGACAGTTTTAAACTGAAGTTTGCAAGGGAGAGTTCTTGCCTCTTAGTTCTTGGCTGCCAGCAGCCTTCCATGTTTCCATGGGAACAAGAATCAGAGTGATCTCTGGAAAACAATGTAAGAGAAAGCTTTTTAAAAAGCATTATGTAAATCCTTGGCCTTTTTTTATTTTTATTTTTTAACTGATTTGACAATAGATTTCATTAAAACAAAAGCTAAAATTGAACACTAGTGCCTGAGGCAACTCCAAGTTTCTCAAGCAGTGGACTTGTTCTTTACCACTTGTGCTTCAGAATATCCCAGTATCCCCATGGTACATTAACTGCGCACAGTTGATTGCAGTGGTATGTAATCCATGGAGTATGTTGTAGGTCTTTCCTAAGGTATCATTTTCTTTTACTTGCTTTTAGGCTAAGGAGCATTCAAGTTCTGACTTGAAGCATATGTGTAAGACCTTATCTGCATGAAAAAAAAAGAGTAGTATCTGTCTGTAACACAAAAGTCTGTATGCCACAAGCTGTCTCGTGAAGTCTTTCGTGCTTAGCACGTGACTTTGATCCCTGGTTTGTCAGACCAAATCGGGACTCCTGTGAGGGCAATAAAACCACTCTGGATTTATAACTGTCTAAGAGCAGTAATTTGTTCCAGAGGGAAAAACGTCTTTCTAATGTGTACTATGTCAATGTTTGAATGTGAATCATTAGTGGTCAACCCCTCCCTAAGTAGTCAAAAAGCTTCCTGAATTCAGTGGAGAGGCACTTCATGAATTTACATCGATGATGCGATTATAAAGTGTACACTATATGTAGAAAATCATAGTTTTTCAAACAGTGTCTGCAGGTATAAGCAGCTGTACAAAACAGCATGGGAGATAATTTCAAAAGGGTAGTTACATACCACTGAATGGTTGTCACACCGGGTTGGTGTCATTTCAGTGACCAACAGCCGAATCTGTACATTTACTGTTGGACCATAAATATTATTTTAAAGGAAAAGACATCCTTTGAAGTCTGTTGAAGATTTTAAGCACAATAGAGCATGATTTGTGGGAGGTTTGGTTGGTTGGTTTTTTAGTAAATGTAGATGAAAGATGTGTTCTTTTTCAACCAAAAAGATACAGGAGGAAAAAATATACAAAATCAGTTATGCTTTATAGACAAGTGAAAGGTAAATTTCCTCCTTCAAGAAGCTTCAAGTGAAAGGGATGCTCTGAATTGTATTAAGACCCATAAAGAACCTTAAAACAGGCTGTTGAAGCCATTCTATGCACATTGAATGAAGGTCTAAGCTTCTTGAAATTCCATTCATTTCAGATAGACTGACTCATTATAGCCAACATGAAGTCTAGTCTAATATTCTCTGTGCTTCATCTGTAGAAAAATGTCCCAAATACCAGCACTTTGATCAGGGAAGCAAATCTAGTATTACCAGTGTTAGGCTTATAATGATGTTTACCTTCAAGATTAGGGGAACTGAGTTATATGATAAGCCAAGCCTAACAAAAGCAGCAAACTAAGGAACCTTATTATAATATGCAATGAAATCAAGTCCTGTATTGTTTATCACCATGCTATTAGATATCAATGTTTCTTTTTGCAGTGTAGCTGATTTTTTCAATGATAACACTTCTGAATAGGTAGTTTTTATGGCAGGTGTTACTGAATAGTGAAAATGTGTTTCTTTGTTTCATGTAGCTTCCTCCAACTTTGCAATGCAACTTGAAAAGGAGAATCATTGAGAGATTCAAGAAATCCCTCTTCAGTCAGCAGAGCAATCCTTGTAACCTGAAATCAGAAATCAAAAAGGTGTGGTACACCATTTACTACTTGAGGTCAAGTTTGTCTCTCTTTCTATTCAATCATGCTATTGATATTAGTACCACAAAAATGTAAGAGTCCATTTTCAAAAGGAAATGTTTAGAATATTCTCTAGCTATCCTATATTTTGCAAAAATGGAGGCTCCTTAAGCAAGAAGTTTCTGCAGGTTGGTTTCAAGTTTGCATCTTGTCATAAGAACTCTTTCTGTGGAATGGAAAGGACCTGCTAGTTTCTAATACACAAAACCAGACCTCATCTCATCAGAGCCCAAAAAGTCAAGAAGGGCAATGTAACTAGGGATTATGTAGATTCTTAATTTATACAAACTGTTCTTGATTTGTTAATAGTTTCTTAATATTTTTCATATTTTGAACTGTATTCCTACTTGAACCATTAGGAAAAACAGTGTCTCAGAGTACCTTGAATATAACATGCTTTGTCCTGCTGTTGCACAGTGTGTCAGCAACAGTTTAGTGTCACGAGTTTAAAATGCTTCCATGTTTGTAAGAATGGCTTGACTAAAGAAGCATGCCTGCATGTTTTCCAGTGACACTCTGGATGCTCTCCAACAGAGAGAGAGCTAATGACTAATAATAGAATTTCTAAATGTTCCTTTGGAATCTCCTGAGAAGATTGTAATCAGCAAAGGATTTGAAAATTACTTCCTTGGCATCTGTGTACTGAACCTAAGGTATTTAATTTCTGCGTTGATGATAAAGCAGTTATTAGATATATTATTGTACCTAAAAGTTGATTACTAAGTTGACTTACTATCATTCACATAATTCTCCTCTGTAACTTAGTTTGATTATCACCTACTTCCACTGAATTATGGAATCTTCTATGCCATTATTGGCTACCAAACAGACTGATCCCAAATGCTGGATCTGTCCGTTGCTTTTATAATAATTAACTTAAGATGTTAAAACTTCCTGGATGGTGGCACATTGGTAGTTCATTAGAAAAGTAGTTAAAGATCTTCTTTCTGAGCTATCAGTTTCATACTGTCTGGTAAATCAAGTTGGGATTTACATTAAGCAATTCCTGTATTTCAGCCATAATATTAAATCTAAGAAATACTTGCTCATTGTGTATTGAGCTGCTGTTTTCAGGAAAGGATACCCAAAAATATGGTAAGGAAGTGTTTATTATAAAATTAACCTAATTTTCAGTTGTTTAGAAATAAAGGAAGTTATTTGTAAATGTAATCAACTGTAAAATTGTGTTAGCTTCAAAACTATTGGATTTAAACCTGCAGAAAAGGGAAGAAATACTCTGTTTTAAAAGTAAATGGTAGTAAATTGAAAATGTTTGAAATGTTGAATGCAATTCTGGGCATTCTACCTTGAAGGACATAGTTATAGAAACTATTAATAGAAAGAAACTACAAAAAGTGCAGTTAGAAGGATGGAGAATTGATAAACATACATCTTACATAATTTACCAAAAACAACATTGTAAATGTACTGAGTAACACGGATATCATTTGGAGGTAACTGGAGGAACCTAAATAGAGAAAAGAATTAGGTTGAACTCTTACAGCAAATGTTGTTATGAGTTTTTACAATTTCCGGAAATAAAATTTAAAAGTAATGGGATTTTAACTATGCTAAGTTGGAAAACCTAGTTAGAATTACAGACAAAAAGATTCCTCCACTGATCAGTGGTGAGCTAAAAGTCTTCCAAAAGCAGAGATTCTTCTGTTTTTGTAACTGTAAAAGTGTTATGGTGCTGCAGAAACACATAACTGGAATTACTCTCCTGTACACAAAAGCAGTCCTGTCAGACTGGTTGTTACCAGTGTATGTTTTCAAAACGAGACGTTTTTAAGTTTAATGTCAGTATCCTTGTTCATCTAATCAAGTGGCTGAACTGACTTTCAGGTTTCAAAAGTGCTGGAATACCTCTAATGGGAATTATACCACTTATATATGGGCTAACCATTGCATTTGAAGCCACAGTTTTGAAAACCAGAGTCAGCAGCTGCTCCTTTCTTACAGGTTCAAGAGAATACACTTTCCTGTTTGTCTTCACACAAATGCATAGTTTATGACATTTTATTCAGATAGCTTTAAGAGCTCTGTACTTTATACTAAGTGCAGATTGTCAGCTTGCAATGTTGAGTTTTGCTAGGGAGAATGTAGGGTGTTTATAATTGTGTTCACCAGTTTTTAATTAATCTAAAAAGTGTTGAAATGTCTTTTGACTTCTGATTTCACTGGGAAACATAAGAAAGGGTAAACTGCTTCCTAGAAATCTGAACTTTTGGCAAATGGGAAGGATGGATATTTCAGGTGTCGTTATTTTTTTGGTCTCCTTTTTTTTTTCCTCAGCTGCTGCAAGGTTCTCCTGAATTGATTGAACCCAACATCTTCACAGCAGATTGGCATGTGGTACATCTTTCTTCAGGTGCAAATATGTTGCTTCCAGATAACAGAAAAGGTAAGCAAAGCATCATAAACTTCTATAGTGACAAATATATTTCTCATAAAGTGTATGATATCAAAGCAGAAGGTATTGCTACTCCAGAAATAGTCTTTAAAGACAATAAAATTATGTTGATTACACTGATTTTCTGGTTTGGTTTTTTTTTTGTTTTTGTTTTTGCTTTGGGGTTTTTGGTTGATTGGTTGTATTTTGTTTTGTTCTGTTTAGTTTGTGGTAAGAAATGCAGTTTAGCACTGCAGGAACTTTCTACTAATTGAAGAGAGTACACTTTGGAATTATGAAGAAGTATCAAACATGCAAATAATTCATGGTTCATTCATGAACATTAATAGAAATGTTTGTAACTGAAAATGTCCTTGCACATGATTTTTAAACAAATTGTTTAAAACTTATGTTGTTCTTTCATCACGTTTGAAACTGTTGTAATGGGTTGATTTAATTACATAGCTAGATCAAGCCATACAAACTTGAGGAAGGAAATATACACATGCATACATATACACACATATATGTATACTTTAGGAAATATATCAATATATATGTGAATTATACTTTGGACTAGTGATGCTCAGGAAGACAATTCATAAACACCATGTATAATCAAACCTACCAGTTGTGACATCATCTGGGGTGGGAATTACAATTCCTGGTTCAGAGACTTTTTTCATCATGTGCTTCTTTGTGCAATGGACATAAGAGAAAGTTGCAGCCTGTATTTTGGTAGTTGTGCCATTTACATTCTTCTAAATACAGAAAAAACTATGTTGCAATCCATGGATTAGGGGACACAGTAACATTAAAATCTGTGGCACCAGAAAGAAAAGTGAGTGAGAAACTTTAGTTTTGTTTCTCTTTGTGTTGAAACTAGCATATCTGTTCCACAGCTTATTGCAGAAACCAAAATTAATACTAGGTGTCAAGGGTGATATTTGAGTAGGAAATGAGTCCCTAACCATCACTTTAAGTATGAGCATTATTTTGTTCCCGGAGATGATAATACAATTTGTTGAGATGCTCATTTTCTGTAATTTTTGATTGTCTTAACCTGCGGACAATACTTTTGTCCTCACAAATTGCTGCTGGCTGTGTGCCCTTTCCGCTATAAATTGTAAGTAGGAAAAAATAGGAAAGTTGCATTTCTGAGTTCTGTTACATTAAGTCTTTAAATTATTTTTCATTGGTTAGAATACTTCCATAATTTGTGTGCATCAAATGTTCATATTGTACCCTAAAATGACCCCATCCTTTCAGGGGGTTATTGTGCTCAGTGGGAGTTACTGATAATGAAGCATCTGTCTTGTCATTACGTTTGTAGTGGAATTGCTAAGAAACTGATAAGGGAGCAAAAATCCCAAATTCAGTAGTATAACATTACTTGCCTTATACTTTCAGGCATTCTTTGCACTTCTGATATGGCAGAAGGGATGACATATGAGCTCTTGCAGGTAAGCTATATATGTCTACCTATATGTATTCATTAATTACTGTTAATGAAGATAATTCACTGAAATTAAGTTCTTTTATGTTGTAGACTCTAACTGAAGAGGTTTTAGAGGAAAGTGGTTATTACAGTTTCTCTTCTAACAGGTCAGTCTAGTCAATTCAAAAAGAAAAAGTTAATTATGATGTGCTAAAACCAAAGGTATCATCTTCCTGTTTATATGGCTGCAATTCACTTTAAACTTAGTAGTGCAGTGTGTGGTTTATTATAATACATGATGCATGGACTGGAAGTAATGTATATGGGACATACATTAACTAATCTAAGCAGCTTTGTCCGTCCACATCTCTTCATTCAGACGAAAGTGTAGTATGGCAGCAGTTTCCTCACATTTTTTCCACATAAATCCACATCTGAACAAAAGGTACATTACATAGTAGTATATTTTATTTTAATACTCTGTCAGTACAGGGTTTATAGGATAAAGCTGATATATTTAGCAAAATACTTGAGTGCAGCATAAAAACCAGTGTAAGTGTTTACTAGCACAAAAGTGCAGGGGATGAAAAAAAAGTAGTTATCTTTGAAACTAGGCAAATGCCTTCTCCTCAATATAGTATATCTTTCCTGCAAGAAAATTTTGACACAAGAAAGAAAACATGAAATATATCATTATAGTCCACAACATAAGCCTAACATTTCTCATATTTTTCACCTGCTATCCCATTATTTATCATGTCAAATATCTTTTAGTGCAAAAAAACATTAAGTACTTTAATCAAGTAACTCTATTCTTGTCTTTGCATTAATCACCGTTTTAAAGTCTGGGAGACTGCAGTTAGGTTTTTCTAAAACAAACAAACATAAACCCTCTCCACCCCTCACCCCCCCCAATGTAAGTACAAAGAAGTTTTAAGAATTTGTGGCTCCTGGTATCTCAGCAGTACTTTTCAGTTATTTTTTTATGTCTGCAAAGTTTTTGGTATGGATTGATTCATGCTTGAAAAATTTCTAATGGTAGTCTGAATATTTCTATAGGCTACTCATTAAACTGGTGTTTCAGCTTGCAAGTGTCTTGCAGCTGCCAGCTCAAAATATTGAAAATCATGATTCAACACTCCCAAAATAAAATAATGGTTCAATTTTTAAACCTTCAGGGTGTACTTGAATTATGTTTACAGATTACTTTTTCAGCCATGAGGTCTAACAAATTTCTTTATAAATGTTTTCAAGTATTTTAAATTTTTTGCCCTAATCACAAGCTTCCAGGATGTGATGCTGTAGAAAAAATATTGCACAACTGATGAAAAAAGAAAGACATCAAGATCTAGCAAATCTTATTATAAATGTACAAATGCATTGCAGTTGTATAGGCATTTATCTCACAAACAGACTAGTAAAAAGTGTTTTACTTTAATCAACTATAATGAAGTAGGTGTATGCTGAATACGGATTTCAGTGTTTTACAAGAGCTACTACAGAGATAAGGTATCCGTTAAAGGAAATCAGCTAGTCACAGTACATCACATTTTGAAAGGACACATAAGGATCGAGTCCAACTCCCTGCTCCTCACAGGACTAACCTAAAACTAAACCATGTGACCAATAGCATCATCCAGACACTCCTTGAATTCAGACAGGCTTGGAGCTGTGGTCACTTGCCTGGGGAGCCTGTTCCAGTGAGGAACCTTTTCCCGATGTCCAATCTGAGCTTCCCCTAGACTCCATTCCAGTCCCTTGTGTCCCATTGCTGTAAATGTCATTGCTGAAATGTAGAGGATGCTTCAAGATTGCAGGCACATATGCTATCACTTTCAATGTGAGTGCCACAGAAATGCACATGGGACTAACAGCAGTGAAATAATTAACAGTCTTTTTTTCCTAATCTATTCAGGTCTACCTTTTTTCTGCTGTGCTGGAATTCCTTAGAGAGTTGCTGTTCTGCAGAAAACTAACCTAAGATTCTAGATCTTTTAAAATGTTTTTTTAAAGGAGACATAAAAGGAGACATATTCTTCATAGCTGCATGGGATGACAGTGTAGTATAAGGAATTCTTCTCAATGCTGTGTTTATCCTGTAGAATGAAACAAGAGAAAGAGCAAGCAGTACATTTCCACACATATGGATGGAAGATCTGGAGAAGGCCAGTGGATATTCAGCCTTAATCACATTGGTGGATGTGCTATGTCTTTGATTTTCACAGGAGCACAGGAAAATTGGAAAGCACATTGTGTTTTCCCTGAGTCACACACAACTTCTTTAGCAGCACTTCTGGTATGTTATCCACAATCAGTGTTGATTTGTGTTTTCTTCATGGGATTTGTAGCAAAGACAAAATTGATTTTGGAGTGAATTTTGGAGGAATGGAGTGAAAACTCCTCATATGTATGAATCTCCTTAGAAGCTAAAATCTGTCTAGATTTGGTTGGGGTGAAGGTTTTTTTCTTGTTTTTTGTTTGTTTGTTTTTTCTTTGTTTGTTTTTTAATTGCTTAGATTTGTTAATGATGTGCATATAACAGCTATAGCAGATTTTGCCCAACTCCACTGCACATGAGTCACTACAGCATGTCCTGGTTTTAGCTGGCAGATCCAAGATAGTCATGCTGCAGCCCTGTTGTTGGTCTGTCACCAGCAACTTGTTTTTTCACTATGCTTTTTGTGGTGGATTGACCCTGGCTGGATGCCAGCTACTCACCAGAGCTGCTCTCTCACTCCCCCTCTGCATCTGGGTGATGAAGAGAAAATATAACAAAAGGTTCATGAATTGAGATAAGGAAGGACAGGGAGACATCACTCACCAATTCGTGTCACAGGCAGAACAGACTCAGCGTGGGGATATTAGCTGAATTTATTACCGATCAAAATCGGAGCAGCATAATGAGAAGCAAAACAAATCTTAAAAACACTTCCCCCACTCCCCTCTCTTCTTTCGGGGTTCTACCTGCTCTCCCAAAGTGGTGCAGAGAGACAGGGAATGAGGGTTACAGTCAGTTCGCACATTCCTGCCACTGCTCAGGGAGAGAAGTCCTTCCCCTGCTCCAGTATGGGGTCCCTCCCACAGGAAACAATTCCCCACAAAGTTCTCCAGTGTGATTCCTTCCCATGGGATACAGTTCTTCACAAACTGCCCCAATGTGGGTCACTTTTCCACGGGGTGCAGTTCGTCAAGAACAGCCTGTTCCAGAATCACAAATTCTACCAGGAAACCTTCTCCAGTGTGGGCTCCTCTCTCCAGGGGTCTGCAGGTCCCTGCTAAGAGCCTGCTCCAGCCCAGGCCACCCCTGGGTTCACAGCCTCCTCTCAGGCATCCACCTGCTCCGGTGTGGGTTGCCTCCATGGGCTGCAGGTGGATCTCTGCACTCCCACAGACCTCCATGGGCTGCAGGGGCACAGCTTCCTCACCATGGTCTGCACCAGAGGCTGCAGGGGAAGCTCAGCTCCAGTGCCTGGAGCACCTCCTGCCCCCTCCTTCTCCACTGACCTTGGTGTCTGCAGAGCTGTTCCTGTCACATATTCCTCTCACCCTGCTTTTCTCTGAAGATAACTAAATCTGCAAAATAACTTTTTTTTTCCTCTTAAACCTGTTGTCACGGAGGTGTTATCCCCATCTCTGATTGGCTCAGCTTTGGCCAGCAGTGGTCCTAGAGCCAGCTGGCTTTGGCTTTGTCAGACATGGAGGAAGCTTCCAGCAGCTTCTCATAGAAGCCACTGCTGTATCCCACTCCCCCCCCCCACTACCAAAACCATGTAAACCCAGTACACTTTTGAATTCTATTATTTGCTGTGATGCATAATTATGTTTGGTTCCCCTGACGCTATTACGTTAATTGTCTACCAGATGAGGTTCTACTCCCAAATAACTTACATTTTTTTCCTTCCAGAGAACTAACAGACCATGCTTTAGCCTTGGCTGTCAAAAACATGTCTATATTTCCAGAGAACTTGCCATGTTTTCTGAAGTGTTTTCTGCTCAGTACCATTCAGAGCTTTCAGAACTTAAGCAATTTATTTTTGTTATTTGTCATTTTTTTTGCTGCTTGCACTCTCTCCAAATAGCCAGAGTCCAGTTTCAATAGCTGTCCAGTCCTGAATGATTAATTTGGCTAGCAGACACAAACCATTAGGTTTCACCTGAAACTCTCCAAACAACATAAGCAAGCTAGAAGAGCAAATCAGTTTCCTGAGCTGTGCTGCAAGTCACTTAGTGTCCGCCATTATCTGGTTTTATTCCATCACACAGTAATTGGTTTGCAGCCCACACAGCAACATCCCATGAGCCATTCTTGCCTAAAGCTGTTTTGAGCCTGACTCTACTTCCTCTCTTTTACATACGGTGAGACATTTCAGAAGCAACTGCAAATTTTCCAGCAGAACCTCAATCCATCCTGTGGCTTTCCTGGGATCCCCTTCTTAGAAAAGTGTTCACGGAAAAGCTTTAGAAAAAAGTCCTGAGTAACGAATATCTGTACCTTGTTTGCTTTAGCAACGTATAGGGCAGTACTATTTTTAAACTTACGTTACGTTAGAAGCTTTTAGTTTAGATTGAGTTTTTAGTTTTCTAAGTTGCAACGGTGCAGCATGTGTGGGTCTTTTGCAGTCGAAACAGAATGACAGTGCTTCCAGCAGGAAACAAATTGCCTTCCTTTCATCTCATAATATGTTTCTATATTGTCTAGTAGAAATGAGACGAAAGAGAACTTCAAGGGCTCAAAAGTCCTTGGAAGGCACATCAAAACACCACAAACATAATTTGTGAAATTGCAAGTGTTTTAAGATGGTTTTCATTTTAGGGCCAAATTTCTTCATTTTTTTTTACCAAGATGACGTTGACTTCAGTTCCATATATTGTAAGGCTACAAGGTGAATTCTGGTTTAGAACAAAGGATTGGGATGTATGCTATGGCTAAAAGCACTATTAAATACAGAACAGCTAGATAACACAGTAATGCAATCTTCTACCTCATTGTGGAACACATGTTATAGAGAAAATTCTGAAAATATATTCTATTTATTTCCTGGTTTGGGGGGATTTATGTGCATTGTTTTTCTTTCCCACCGCTGTTGCCCCTTGCTGTGCCCTTCTGAAATTCCACAAATATAAGATGGGAAACTAAACCTTAAGTGGGTTGATGACACAAAAATTGTAGTAGGACAAATAAACTGTATAAAGAGTTAAAAATTATTCAAGCAACTTGATCGGGTGATGAGAGAAACATGAATTCTTTAGAAACTGACAGCTTCATAAGAAAAATGTCATGCTGCTTTTTTTCCCCATTTTCATTATAGTAGTAATTACTATCTCAATACCAGTCATTTCATGGGGATTAATGACCAGCTGAGGATAATGACCCTCATCTTATCTTGAATAATCAACTTGTGCCCATTTATCACTAATCTCCTGAAATTACTCAGCACTCCAATTGTATTACTTATTTATACAGAAATTTGGTAAACATGCATGAAAAACACCCTGTAATGTCTCAAAATTATTCCATGCACATCCATTGTGCCACTCTTTCTCTTTTCTACCTTTTGATTTAATATTATACTACACAAGAGGCAAGCTCCTTGTTTGTGAGGCTATTTATGAATAGGGCAGTGAATAACAGTTTCAAAATTTCATCCTGCCTTTTTATATTAAAGTACACATGTAATACCCAAATTCATGCAGAAATTTATTTTTAATAAATTGCTCGAAGAGACTTAATCCAAGCAGAAACTCAGTTATAAGAAAAAATGCAGTGGTCAGAGACAAGGAGTTACGTTCATCTGAGTGCTGTAGCTTTGTTGTGGTTTCGCTCCCCTGGGCAGCCTCAGTACCACACAACCACTCGCTCACTCCCCTGCAGTAGGGCAGGCAAGAGAATTGGAAGAATAAAAGTGGCTCGAGATAAAGAGAATCTAATAGGTAAACCAGAATCTGCACCTTCAAGCAATGCAAAAGAAGGAATTCATTTTCTGCTTCCCAATGGCAGGCAGATGCTTAGCTATTTCCAGGAAAGCAGGACTCCATCACATCTCACAATTACTTGGGAAGACAAGTACCGTAACTCTGAGTGTTCCACCCTGCCCTTCCCTCTTCTTTCCTCCAGATTTTAAGGCAGAGCATGATGCCATATGGTGTGGAACATCCCTTTGGTCAGCTGGGGTCAGCTGTCCTGGCTGTGTCCCCTCCCAGCTTCTCGTGCACTCCCAGCCTACTCACTGGTGGGGTGGTGAGAGATGCAAAAAAGGCCCCGGTGCTGTGTAAGTGTTGTTCAGCAAGAACTAAAACACTGGTATGTTGTCAACACTGTTTTCAGCACAAATCCAAAACATAGCAGCGTGCAAATTACTATGGAGAAATTTAACTCTATCCTAGCCAAAACCATACAAGTTCAGATGACCACAGGTCTATTTGTGAGAAATGCTTTGACATTTGTTTTGTAGGAAGAAAAATGGTTGGAGTGCAAGTAAGACTAGAAGGAAACAGGTTTCATAATCAAATGCATATATTGATATGTTGTCACATAGAATTTTCTTAACTTCAGTGAAATCTATTCCATTGTTACTAAAATTTTAGAAATAGAGAAGCAACTAATTTTGTAGTTAGAAAGAGCTACTTCATGAAGAGGAAAGCCGTCAAGTCTGGCTCTAATGATAGCTATACATTTTTAACTACTCAAAGAATATCTCAAAGTATTATTCACGGAAGGATTATATAGCTCAGGAATGACAGCAAGTTCTGAATTGCGCTTGTTTGAGGCATCCCTCGTTTGTATTTGGTCTATGGTCCATAATTTGAAAGTAGAAATGCATCAGTGGAGCTTTTTCTGCCTGCAAATTCCTACCATGTTAATTAAGTATTCTTCAACATTAATGTACCTCTTTGATTCTGTTAGATGGATAAAAGATTCAAATTTGCACTTAGTTTAGTTAATGTTTTTTTAATGTTCTAGAACATCTCGAGCTTGACAACAGATGTCAGTACACAGCTCCAACACTCCTAGAATCTAAAGTGGATCTTTTGACTTGATGATATCTAAGTGATTTAAGACATTCTGCTCCTTTTTATTCTCTCCTGGAACCTTTTCCATGAATGCTGCCAGGTATTATCTGTTTTCTTCTTCCAAATGGTTGTCCATGTAGATTCCTAGTTCTCACACATACAGAAGAAGATTGTTTTGGCCAGCAAGTCATACCAGCATTCTGTTGAATTGTACTTCTCTCCAGGGAGATAGAAAAGTCTTCCAAAGATCAGAAGTACTTTCTACTACTACTACTACTACTATTATTATTATTATTATTATTATTATATCATCATCATCATCACTATCATCATCATCATCATCATCATCATCATCTTACTACTAAACATTCCTGGCTGCAACAGTCTTTCATTTACCCTCCTGCAGTTCTGATAGCTGCCAGCTGAGGGTTTGTGTGACACTGTAAATATTCCTATCTATTTCCACAGACCAGCATTCACTTCACCTTTTGAGTCAGCTGTCCTTCCTCTAAGAGGCAGTATTGGCCTATCTTTCCTAAGTCAAAGATCCTACAGAAATTAAAAGCAACATGAAAATCTGATGAGGCAATTGATCCTAGCTTTAATTTCATCCAGCTCCTGGGGTTAGACAGTGACTAATATTTGTCACGTTGATGGAAATCGAGAGTTCCAATGACAAACATTTGGCCAAGAGAGGGATTAAAAGATACCTGCTGATAGGGTGCGCTGCCGCATATGGCAATAGTCAGACTGTGCCTTTTCACACTTGCTAGAAACATAATTTTTACCAGCCTGTTGCATCTGCAGAGATATTGGGTGCATTGAGAAAGTACATGGACCAGGCTTCATGGTAATGGTAGAAATCTACAGACATGACTACTTATAAATTAAGAAAAACATATGCTTTGGATTCTAGGGTATTAGCAGCTCTTCATGTCAAATTCAAATGGTCAGGTGTGATAAACTTATTGCTAACTGTATTTTTAGAGTGTTTCAGAAATGTTCTGCTCATCTCATGGGTGACCAGCAAGCTAATGACAGAGAGAATAAATTTGAATTTTTCTTCCTGGTATTATGATACCATAACAAGATGTTTTTCCCACTTTGGTTAGTAAGTCAGTCTTTTAAAATTTTTATTTCAGGCTTGTTTTTCCTGTGAGTCAGAATGGCAGGGACTGTAGAAGAAACTGTTTATTGCTCTCTAGCCACTACTTAGCAGCAAGACTGCTAGATTTGGCTAGAATTATGGGTGCTAGGTATAAAGTATGAATAACCTGGCTGCTATTCATGACATTGTGTGGTGTAGAAAAGAGAAGTGATCCAGGGATCCATTTGGTGCAAGAACCAGAATAATCTGATTGTGTGGTAGGACTGTCATTGATACAAAACCTCTTCCTTCACTCAAGCTGAAGGTTGTCTTTAGCAATGAGATATGTGGAAAGGTGCATTTCACCTCTTGTCGGAAAAAATGAAAGAGCATCTGGCCTGAATTTAGGCTGACTGGTAGGTACCAAGTCACTGATACAGTTCAGTGATGTATACACAAAATTAAGTGGTCTCCTGACAGTAGAAATGCCTGAAGTCCACACTGCCTGTAGAAAAAGTGCACGTTTATGAAGCTGTCTGTCAGCATTTGGACTGTGGGAAAGACTGTTTTCAACAGCAGGCAGATGGCTCTGATCCCTTGCAGAGATCACATGCCCTGAGTTCTTAGACATTCTTATATGAGCTCTCCATCTCTGAGTAGAAGCATCTGTCACCACAGACTTGTTTGGCTGAGATAAGATGCGTTTGCTCTTGCAGTTCTGAAGCAGGTCTTTCTACCAGTTTGATGAAAAGATTTGAGAACAACTTCCGTGTGTCTGAGATGTCTGTGTGGCAGAATTCTTGAATAGAGCATTGATAAAGTCTGTCAAAGAACATCAAATAAGAAGGCACCTTCCTACTTAAGCTGGTTCTGAAAGCTCAGTGTAGTCTGGAATCATTCTTGTGAGAACATTCTTATACAGCTGCTGTGAACACTTTCAGTTGAAGGAAAGGGGGAGTTTTTAATTTCAATTTGGTTTGGGTTTTTTTTGTTTGATTTGGCCTGAGGCTTTTTCTGGGTTCGGGGGAGTTGTTGGGTGGTTTTTTTGTTGTTGTTTTTGTTTGGTATTCATTGGTTGGTTGCGGATTTTTTTGAGGCTTTAATGGTTTGGTCCAGCTGGGGCAGTTTAGCTGATAAGAATGTAATACCCTTCCATTTCATGGTGTTGAAAAGCATTTTGGGAACTCTTATGGTAAATAAAGGACAGTCTGAAAGTTTCAGAAGAAATGGAAGATGAGATTGACCTCAGTGTTCAGAATTCAGGGCCATACAAAGATGCTTCAAGATCTCCTTAATGTTTCAAGATCTCTTTAATGACTATGGCTAGAGGAGTCATTGTTACAAAGGTTGGTGTTTTGACATAGCAGTGCAAGATAAAACAAAAGCTGTTCCAGGATGTCAGTATAGGCATGAATAACAGGCACAATGTTCCTCTAAGTATTGTAGTTGTGTCCTTTGAATACTGCCTTTTTTTCTAGGAGAACATCCATTTACTAATAAGGGAAAGCCAGATCTTCATGTTTCTGATCATAAAGATAATTCTTAGGCTTCATCATAGTATCAAGTCCAGTTTTGAATGGTAATTTGAAACCTTTTATTAAGACAAATCATGGGAAAATTACATAAAAGGAAAGAATAACTGCTTATCTTACTATGATGTATCTGTAAACCCTCTCAACCTCCTGAGTTTTTCCATTTTTCCATGGAGTCCTACAGTCCTAGAAATCTGTGCCATGGAAGGAACTGAAAGATTTCAGCTGTTACAGTACTGAATGAAGGCACCAAAGATAAGAAGCTTTGCCCTACCTTGCTTGCCCATATTAAAAAAAATTGAATGTTGTTTCTTTATTAATTTGTGTGTTATATCAAGGANATGAATTTTATCCTTTGCTTAACAAATTTGTGCCAGTGTCATAATTTTGGAAAAAAGCACTGCAGCAGGTACGTACTTAAGAGTAGCCTTAATAGCATACTGAAATATCTGAACTGCCTGCAGTACTGTCAGGTCAAGTCTAGACATCAGAGCAGAAAGTGATTCTGTCTCATCGTCATAAGGTAATGCCCGGGCAAAGAACTTTTAAGTAAAAACTGATGAGATAGAAGCTAGGAAATGAGCGTACCTCTAATAGAGAGCCAAGAACAATAGGAGACAGAATGTATGAATTCTGAAAGGGATATTGGTATGGGCAGAAGGAAGAACCACCTGTAGCTGGGACTGACCAAGAGAAGAGAATGGTTTGCTGTAAGGGCAGGTGGTAGACATACATAGAGCACATACATAGAAACACATACATAGAAAGGGAGCCAAGCTCAAAAGCTCAGGCTAAAGGGGATCCAGGGATGCATTATTGCAGCCTTTCAATGCTTAAAACTGGCTTATAAGACAATTTTGTTTTTTTTTAACCAGGGCCTGTAGCAACATCATGAGGGGCAACAGTTTTAAACTTAAAGCAGTAGATTTAGATTGGGCATAAGGAAGAAGTTTTCTATGGTGACAGAGATGTGACACTGGAACAGGTTTCTCAGAGAAGCTGTGGATGCTCCATACCTGGAAGTGTTCAAGGTCAGGTTGGATGGGGTTTTGAGAACCTGATCTAATGAAAGACTTCCCTGCCCCTTGCAGGAGCACTGGACTACGTGATCTTTAAAGGCCTTTTCGAGTCACAACCATTCTATGATTCTAATTTTTGCACAGATATGGTGCCCCATCAGGGATTATGTTATCCACATAGTGGGCTAAGTGGAAGTTTGCTGTCAGCCTTTATTCTGTATGTTTTGTGTTTCCTCAAGTGCACTGGACTTTACAACTTTTATAACAATCTTTCAGCTTAGGCATTTCTATCTGTGCTTGTTGAAGTGTGTGTGCAGAGCTATAAACTATTTTTCATATTTTTCCTTTCTTCATTCCTGGAATACTTCCATGTCCTTCAGTACTTCAGTAATCAAAATAACATTGCTTCCCGGGGGACCATGTGTATAGAGGAATGTTTGCAAGGCCTTTGGGTGTCTGAGTTATATATATTGTATACAAGCAGAAAGGGAACATTTAAGAAAGGGTCTTGTACTTGGATTGGAGACTGGTGGAGTTTTGAGACAAAATGGAAACAACCAGTTTTGCTTTCTCACAGCATCGATTATGAGAAATCTTTACATCATATTTTCATAGAATAATTATAACAATATAATACATCTTGATTATGAAACAAGTTTCACCAACATAAAACTCACAGATGCAGCCCCATCACTTTCTGTACTAATTTTCTACGTAGTAGGCTAAAGAGAAATTAGAAAAGGAGAAAGAAGTGATGTTGAAGACTTACTTTCAACTAGTTCTTCATAGTGCTGAAGTCTCTGGACATGTTATATCAGCAACATAAGTTAAAGCTGTCCCACAAATACATTATGTTGCATTCAAGCTTCATTGATTATCTCTGGGAGACCTTTGCACCATGCTGCTGTAATTCTATTTCTGTGCTGTGCGGACTAGTCCTTAAATTTTGAGTCAGAGGATCATTAGACAAACTAATTCCCTGTGTATAGCATAAATGATAGAATTTCACCCAGAGATTTCTGCATCAAACTGTTGTAAACTATGAACTAAAAGCATTTCATTTGGCAGACACTTGAGGTTCCTTGGCTTCAACATCATGCTCATACATCAGCTTTCTGCTGATAGCACAAAGATTGATCCCATGGCTGTGAATGTGAATAGTGGGAAATTCTTATTTCCAGCTATGTACCAATTTTTTTCTCCCCAGGTATCTCTACTATCTGAAGGGAAAAAAGAACTATCCAGCAAAAGAAGAGAATGTGTGATTCTAAGCAAAGGGTTTGGAATTGTTCCTAATGAAATCAACATGCCTGTACTTCAGCTGAGGCTGATTATAAAGGGTCAAGCTTTACTCATTGAATAGGATCCATGTGGAATACCAATGTGGAACAGTTTCAAGTATAATTTCAGGATAATACTATTTAGCTTTGTTTACAGCATAAGCACTTTACAAGAAGCATTGTGAAAGATGCTTCCAGGTTTATACATTAGGAGAAAAGCACAATTCTCAACAGCACATATTTTCTATTTTTAGAATTTTTTTAAAGCTGTTGCACAGTCAGGTTTCCTGGAATGATAGTTCAGTAGCCTGATTTATATTCATGTATGCCTTCTGTATAAAGAAAAAGAGCTTTGTAATATGACCAGACAGAAAATATATGTAGATTCACTGTACCAGAATTAGAAACAGATTAAATACCATCAGTGTGATTTTAATATTTAGAAGATATTTCACTTCTTATGTTTGGATAATAGCAAATTCTAATGCTGGTGTGACATGTTAATAGTCATTATTTGCAACTGGCATAGCTTCTGAAGTCATTGTTATTTTAAAACCAGCTGGTTTTACTGCTATTTCTGTCTTGATATTATAGGTTTGTCTTTACCCACACATTGTATAGATCTGTGTACATAAAATGTGTCACGTACATTTATATACATTTTATATACACATTCATTTTACTGTTTAACAGACTTAAGTAAATTAAATACATGCTTTGCTGCTAATCAAAAGTACTTAGGGACACTTCCAGAATTTCAATATTTATTCACTGTGTTAAATGTAGATAAAAATGTCTCACTGCAGTAGCAGAGAAGCTATGTTTTTGTCTACAGTTTAGTAACGAGTTCTTACTAAGTGCAAAGGCTTTTCTCTGCAGTTGCTACTGTGGCAATCATAACTGTTGCAAATAACCAGGATGCACTTGGTGATTATCTCTATTGAAAATTATTAGTTTTATAGTTCTCACATAATTACTTGTAAGTAATTTGATACAGATGTGTGTTGTGTACTTTTTTCTTTTTTTCCCCCCAGTGGTTTGTTTGTAACTTTAAATAGCTAATTGGCATTCATTTCATAACAATTTAAATGTATGATTTTACCTCTGTGATTTCAATGCCCCAAATTGTGAAGCAGTGAAAAAGGGCCCAGTGGACAATGCAAAAAAAATAACAATAGTAATAAAATCTATCCTCTTTTCACAAACATTTAATGTTGAAAATCATCAGGTGCTGCGATTGCACATATATAATGATGCAATATTGATAGCAAAGGTCTGTTAGGGGTCGAGGCATATTGTTGCTGAGGTATCACCTGCAGGTAGCTACAGTTTACCCCATGAATTACCAGAGATGATGCATTTCCTGCAATGTTGCCACTAAAAATCGATTTCTATTCTAGTTCAGAGTGTTAGTTTTGCTTTGCTAGAATGAGAAAAGGGAATGCTTAACGGTTAAATCTGATGGATTACAAAGCAAATCCACACTGTATATGACTCTCAATGGAACTGATTACGTGGATATTTTATCCAAAATTCTTCATTTAAAGTCAGCCTTGATATGTTCTACTCAAATAGCAGATGAATTCTAATAATAATTTTCCACTGAAATAGCATATAACCAATCTACATTTAAAGTAGCCTATTTTAATATAATTTTTCAGAAATTTCTTGTAATTCTAAACTGTCACAGTGCATTGAATGCCTTAGAAATACTTTTGACTTTGTTTCAAGCATGTTTTGCAATATCAGTGGTTATATTTTGTCTGGATTTGCATGATGTCAATTCATAATTTATGGCATTGTTTTTGTTGAGAAATAGAGTATAATAAATTACTCTTACAGTGTTTTTCTTAATGTATTCTTAATGTATTTTTAACTTTGAAGCAAATTTTAGGCTTGCTTATGTGACTGTAAGAGGTAGAATACTAGCTTGTGGCCAGCCGAGGAGCAGACTTCTTTCCAATAACTCCAAGACAGGCAGTGTATTGGTGGCATGTGCAGCCAAGAAGGCTTTGATTTAAAGCAGGAAATCAGTGGCTTTTTCCGTTTCTTTCCCAGTGTTCACTAGGAGTTTTTTCCCTCCCTGGCTGCAACAGAATGGACATGCTGACTGTTGTAGGAAAGAGCTGATGCATTTTGCATGTGGGGCAACCAGTGGCTACAGATGATCCATTATCTAAGCTGTTAAATAGTTTATGGCATGAGTACATAGATGGTCTCCACTGAGACCAGCTTCCATTGTGTTTCCCATTGTATCAAAAGTAACAAGAGACAGTTCTGACATGAATGATTTCTATATGGCTAAATTCTGTATAGACAACATAGGTAAAGCCTATTTAGGGAAACTGAGAAAGCAAAAATAAGTTGCTTAATATCATTCAGCAAATCATCAGCAAAGCTGATAAAGGAATTGACATCTCCTGGGTTCCAGTCCAGTTCATAACTGGTATCCCTCAAGGTGTGTAGCTCTTTTTTTCTTATATGTTTGTCATCTTTTATGCAACCTGTTCAAAAATCTGAGAAACTATCATAGCTGTACTTACTATTTAGCTTTTTGAAAAAGATCTTGCTAAGTGTGGTACTAACCATGTGAAACACTGTACTGAACTACAGCTAACTTTTGATAATTTGTGAGTTAATCTAAACTGTGATTTATGCAAGCCCTTCTTTTAGTTTGCTTGGCTGCAGTGGAGTACCTGAGATTATGCACTTGCTTTCTACAGACATCTGATTAGAAATATTTTGTCAGAAGAATGTACCATGTATATATTCTGTAGCCTGATTTACACATGTTGTGCTCTTTCTGAATCATTTCCCAGTCTCCTTTCATATCCCTGAATAATCAGATGTTGATATTGGACCAAATCATGCATTTTATTCCATAAGGGAATTCCTGTTTACAGTCACAGAATAATGTGTTTGAAGACTGTTTCTTCCCGTCACTGTAGCTCTGTGGAATTAGTGCCTGGTTATTGGTTTTTCATGTCAAGAAATGTTACTAGTTAAGGAACTTTTGGAATTATGTTAATTAAAGAAGAAAGGCCAACAAATTTCCGTGCTGCAAACAGGAAAGCTTCTAGCAGTGATTTCCTAAACTAAATAATAGACACAATTTTAGCATGTATGAATTCTGCCCTACTTTTGGAAAAAAACAGCAATTCTGAATGAATGCATTTCAGGAGATGTGAAAAGAGGAAGCCACTTGAGAATATTTGGGTTTGACTGTATGAATTCACCATGCACTTGAATTAAAAACCTTCTCAGCTGAAGGTTTCATCATTCAATTTGTCTAGACAGATAACAGCAATTGGAAACAAAGGTCTTCTAATTAGTTTTGTTTCGTGACTTGCAGGAAGCTAAATCGTATGAATACTCTGTGTTCAACTGTTCTCAACTTGAAACAGTGAGAATTGTAATGAGAAAGCTAGGAATTTTTAAATATTTAATGTTTGAGTCCTCGAATTTCCTACAAACTGAAAACTTATGTATCTGAAAGTTTTGTGTCCATAACTGAACCCATTGTCCACTGCTGTATTTTGACTTATGTTTCTAATGGCCACCAGTCAGGACATGTTCCCTGACTTAAGCTCTAATTGGATTTACTCAGTTTTCCTCAAAATTTAGGCTTGCTGTAACTTCATTACTGTCTTTGGCCTTCCTCCATCACTGCTGGTGCAATGTAAACAAATACAGATGATTTTTAGTTGAGAGCTTGCCTTAGCAATGGAATCTGTAGTCAGTTGCAGTCCAAATCTTTACAAACAACGAAGACACACACATTTTTTGCATATATATGTGTGTATTTATATGTAATATATATATGTGGTTTTTTAAAGTCAGTATAGTTGAAAACTTAGCAGCCTAATTCAGGAATCATTATTAATCTAGATTTGTTGCAGGAAAAAGAAAGAATAATAATGCAGTAAATTGCTTTACAAACATGTTTTGCTTCTCCCCATTTGGGGTAGTTATGCTCACCCTTGCATTGCTCCTTAGTGTTCCAAGGTCAGTGGTTTGGTTCTGGTGGTGGTGTCAGCAGTCATAGTCCCATGCTAGGAAGAACAGGATGGTTCCGTTTTCCTCACTCTAGAATCCACCATTCGGGAAAATTTTTCTGTATTTGCTAACACACTTTTACCCCTTTGCCATTTCTTTGTTGCCTTGCAGTCCATGAGGCATCTGGATTTATAATGTATGGTGCATTTTACATGTACTGGATACTGTTTCTTTGTTCTCTTAGATACCTCTAACCCCAGTTTTGTCCAGGTCTGCATTTTGTAACTGATCATGGCTGAGTCGTTTATAGGGACCAGTGCCAAATCTGTGCCTCATTTCTTACCGTCCCATAGCTGAATTCCTCTATACCTCATCATGTGTTTTAAGGCACAGCTCTCTTAAGGCCCCTGCTGTCAGACCAGGCCTGTATCTCCTCCTAATATGGCCTTATGTTAGTCTTGTACATATCTCATTATACATTGAGTAACCACTTTTTACAGCTATCTGCATAAAACTGTCCTTGTTCAAAGATAAATGAAAGTAAAACTAATTAGAGGTATTGAACTGGTCAGTTGGAGGATTCACAAACACAGCTGTTCCAGTTGAAAGAAAGATATATTCAGAAAAAGCACAGCTGACAAGCCTCAGGACTTGTGAAGCCTTGCAAATTCAGCACGGATTTTATGGTCTGTTCATGGTGGTGGTACTGCTGTATCGCAGAGCTGTAAGATTGCAGCTTCCAAAACTTTTAAAACTGTACTGACTCTTCTTCTTGTACCCTGTGTACTGCCCTTAATGCCCTCAAAGGGTACAAGTCATTAACACTGTGGCAATATTCCCATGTGTCAGAAAAGAAAGAAGGTCTTGTTGCTGAAGTGTGGTGACTCTGGTCTGGCTGTTGTGCAATCAACAATACTTATTTAAAGAGGACTAATGTTTCCAAGCTTGCCGAAATGGTGAAATGCAGTTGCCAAGTGCGTGACCGTGTGGCTGAACAGGTGGTCAGGTAGCTGTCCCTCAGAGCAGCAAGCAGTGCCGCTGCAGGGTAAAAAGGAAAAGATGACAATGGGAGATGTGCCACACAAGAGAGAAAATGAGTCTCTTTGCCAAAGATGTGGTCTGAATGCATCTGGTGCAGCCTATGCTGCAGTGCTCATGGATGGGAAGAGAGCTCTGACTTTGTGAACTGAGCAGAACTTGCTCTGTGCTGTTCCAGCAGTCTGTGGGGATCTTGGATCCTTGATAGCAGAGCTCCATGAGGCATAGTTTGGTTATTAGTGATCCTGGCTACTGAAAAGATCATGACTATGAGGATATGCTGTTGGAGAGTGGGATGTCGGACAGTTTGCTCTCTGAGCTTGCTTATGGTTTTCCTATCTTTTCTACCTGGTCCTCAGGCAGCGTAGGGATGGAATTGTTCCACAGTGTACCTTCCTGAGTTTCTGCCACAGTGTAATATGTATAGATTCCACAAATACATGCATAAAAGAATTGAAATGGTAAATAGAGCCATTGAAACAATGTCTATTGACTTTATTTAGGAAGATTTTAAAAATTAATTTAATTAGCAGTGTCTGGAATCAAAGTTTTGCATTTCTTCAGCTTGATCATGACAATTAATTCTCTACCTTTTCTTAAGCATGTCATGATACAATGGAATTATACAGGATGACTTATGTTGGCAGAACATGGCAGTTTGATGTAGTGGGTCGGACACTGGCCCACAGCTGACGACACAACATCCCTGAAGGGTTACATGTCTACTATCTGTTGTGATTCCTTGTAATCCAATTGAAGCAAATGAAAATAGGCTGTGGACAGCAGTGTGCCAAGCAGAAGCAGGACTGACCAATGTTTCACCTGTTGGCAGTGTTGATGTGAATGGTCCTCTTCTGAAGACCTGTAGGAGCCAGCCAGGAGCACAGTAAACCCCAGAGACTTCTGTCAAATGCTACAATGCAATCTGTTAGTCCTAAATTATGTTGTGCTCAATGGATCATTTCTGTGATTGGGTTTATATTGCAGAGAGTAGGCATTAAATAAATGAGTGAGGTGTAGCACTCTGAAACTGCAGACAGCTATTTTTAAAGATGTCTTCAGTGAGGCCTAAATTAAGGTTGACCTATTTGTCATCTTCACTCCTTTGAGACAGACATTTACCATACTCCTTTACATACAGTTTGAATACCCTCTCTGAATAAGCCTGGCAGTCAATTAGAGCTTTGCCTTGAGTGACCTGCCCACTGACTTTCAGAAAGATTAAATGATGATGCAATAATAGTGAGTTTTTAATTGAAAAATATTTATGGAATGGATGGAAATAGATGTTCCTGACATGAAGGAGTAATGGACAAGGAAAAATGTCGTGTTCCAGTTAATCAACAGTGAACTATCTTCTCATAGTCCTGTTCTCTGTAAGTGACTGCTGAGAGACAGGCTGGTGCAAAACAGTGGTACTAACCTTTTTTTTACCCATAGGAAACTCACTTTGTGTTCAGATTTCACTGGGTGAAACTGAATGTGCTAGACAGAGCAGAAGTTTGGGACAGCTATTGAAAAGGTTCAGTAAACTCAAAGCAAGACAATGATAATTGAGCAGTGTTCTGCTGAAATAACTATACATTGTGAGGTGTTTGAATATCTGATCAGGCTATCTCTTTGCAATTTCATGTATTGAGACATGAGACTGCCCATACTCACAAAAGGAGTATTATAAGTATTTCTAATCATGAGTCTCCTCCCTCATGCATTTTCTGAACCATGTGACCTTTGCTTTGGTGCGTCTAGCACTGAGGTCACACAGAGAGGATCAGAATATATTGCTGTAGAACCTGTGAATCAGCAAATTCCTACAAGGGAGGAATTTTTGCAGTTTTTTCTTACCGATGTAACATAGAAAATCTGGTAATATGGCTGGAATATAGAGCTAGAGCAGCAAACAAACACCCAGCATACTGACAGTATCCTGGTGAGTACTCAGGGAAGACTTTGCATAGAGGCATTTTGGAAGCTGACTATGCCCTAATGAAGGATGCCTGGAAAGTATCTACAGCTTCTAATCAAATTGAGCTTTCTTAGAGTTAGTAGCAGGAAAAAGATAATCTCAACATAACCAAAGCTATGCTCAATTTATCAATTCTTAACCTAACTTTTTATCACCTTCTATTTCAACTGCTTCATGTAGTCCTGCTTGTTTTTGTCAGTCTGTGAAGAGAAGACAGTATACTTATATGTAGGGAGAGATTAATTTCCTTGGGCTATTTTTAAAGATTTGTTATTTGATTTTTTGTATTCTTCAGTAGTTGCACTGTTCTTTTGTATACCTCAGAAAGATCTAGAAGATATTCTTAATACTTCAGCCAAATGTACTTGGCAATAAGCTGCATCTTTTGTTTAAAAATGAAGAGGGTGACCCATCCTTTTTGAAGTGTGATTGTTACCCCTATCTGGTCTCATTGCTATTTATCACAACTGCACATTGCAAATATTCACTGTTTACTGTTTCAAAGAGACAAGACCAATCCACTGCATTGAAATAAACTTTAAAAGAAATATTGAAGAGTATCCTGAAACATGTTTCAACACAATCTGTAATAGAAAGCACAGTGAATTTTGTACTGAATTTCTGTAATCATCTCTGCAGCACATACTGCTGTTTTTTTCCTAGAGCAAATTATATCTGTCCTCTTCACTAAAATGTGTTAAGTGCTTGACAGTAATTATTCTACATGTTTGCTTCATTAGCAAGTAAAATATTAAGGCTTAAATATCCTTAATGGTAGGGACTGGCGTCCTGTAGCTTTGACTCATTTGTACATTTTTAAAAAGCCTTCAGATTTGTTGGTGTTTCAATATTAGTCTTTTATATTTGAGGAGGTTTTTTCATTTTTTTCCCATTCAGTTTTAGAGGAAGGTGAAGGTTATTACTGTGTGTCACTGGGACAAAGTAGATGGAGGAGGAGGAAAGAATCATGGTAAATGTTTTGAAATTTCATTATTGTATTGGAGAGTTTTGTTTGGATGAAACAAGGCAGCTGTATTTTTGTAATGTATCAGAGGATGTAGCAGTAATTTGCATTCCTGTACAACTTTCTATTTAAGGCTCTGAAGGGCTTTATAGACATCAATTAGCATCTTTTAGCACCAAAACTAGGGAAAGATTAAGATCCTCATCTTACAGATGCAAAAGCTATGCAGAGACAGATGAGCTAGCAATAGCTTAGCTATTTTATCCATAAACCAGAACTCTGGAGGAAGGTTTTTGTTGAGTGAAACAGCACATGTTGTGAACCTATTTCACTTCAAGTTGTAGGATCAAAGTTTCTTGAAATTTCAGCTTGTATATTAGCAATGATATCCTCCTCTTTCTCTTAAGAAGGTGATCTTACACCTAAGAATATTCTTATAATTATTTGCTTGTTTGAAAAAAGAAGCCCTTCTATGTGTTCCTGAAGGGATAAAATCCAGTTTCCATGAGCTTGGCTCACTTTCTGGTCCTGCTACTTACACCACAGTTAATAATTTATTTAAAAAATAAAATCTGGAAGAAGAAATGTAGTGATATAAAGCTGCATTTTGACCTCATTCCTAGCTGCTGTTGATGCAGGTGATTGCATGGATGTCCTGGTACTAGCAAATGGAAAAAAAAAAACCAAAAAACAGCAAAAGGGCAGAAACTAGAGCGGTGAATGAGGATGTCCAGATACATTTTTGCAGAAAAGGATTTGGGAGTCCTTGTGGACCAAGTTGAACGTGAGCCAGAAGTGTGCCCTTTTGGGTGAAGGTGAGTGGGATCCTGGGCTGCATCATGAGGAGTTTTGACAGCAGGTCAAAGAAGATGATCCTTTCCCTCTGCTCAGCACAAGTGCTGTGTCCAGTGCTGGGCTCCCAGTATAAGAGAGAAAAGGACATTCTGGAGAGAGCCCAACAAAGAGAGTCAGACAGAAGGCCCCGAAGATGAAAGGACAGGAGCATCTCACACAGGACAGAAAGCTGAGAGAGCTGGGGCTGTCCACCTGTACAAGAGGAGGCTGAGGAGGATCTTATCAAAGCGTATAAACATTTGAAGGGAAGGTGCAAAAGGACAGGCTCTTTTCAGTGGTGTCTGGTGTCAGCACCAATGGCAATGGGCACAGAGACAAAAACCAGGGGTCTCTGCCTGAACACATTTTCACTGTGAGGGTGACCAAGAACTGACACAGATTTTCCAGGGAGGTTGTGGATTCTCCATTCTTGGAGCTGTTCCAAAAGCCTCTGGACATGGTCCTGGGCGCTGAGCTCCAGGTGGCCCTGCTTGAGCAAGGTGGCTGGGCCACATGACCTGCAGATGTCCCTTCCACCCTCAACTGTTGTGCAGTTGTGAATGTCCATTATGAGCTTATAGCTGATCTGCAAAACCCAGAAGTTTAGAACTGGTCGGAAAACTCAGTTTTTAATCACTGCTGTGGATGTCAGCATTTCCAGTTAAAATCACTGACTGTTCTATACACGATAGTCATGAAGGATTATGAGAAAACTCTGCAGGCTGGCATTGGTACAGTTTTTTGAATGTGAAAATTCTAACTGCTTTTGTGTGATAGTCTTTCTTGATGGTACTGAACGCGCATGGAATGACTTCCTTTTTGAGTTTTTCAGAGGTAAAAAGGAAATGGTACAATGCACTATTGAAAAATATAGATAAGATATATATAAATCATGAAATGTGCTATTTAAAGAGGACTATCTGACAGTCATTAAATCAGTCTATTTTTCCTTAACTTGCTAGAGTCTAAAAACTTTTCTGTAAAGAATATTAGGAATGTGGGAAAAAATCTACTAAATTTAATTATGGCATAATTTGCTCTTACATTGCTGATAATGTATTTTATGAAACTGAAAATAACTGACAAATAAAGGAGCATGGAATTGGTAACATTTTAGAGGGCTGAGAAAGATTGCTCATAACCTGCTAAAACAACAACCACAAAATGAATATTTTCTCATATTTAATTTTATTCATTTGATAAGGGAATTTAATTTTATTTATTAGATAGGGGTAAAATGGTAAAGTAAGCTGTATCTTTGTATCAGGAATTTTCAATATATTAGTAACATCTTTTGTATTAATACTGCTTCCTTTTGTATTGCTTTCGTGACTTGTTTTGCTTTTTCTTTTTTTTTTTTTTTTTTTTTTTGGTAGGTATTTCTCAGAATCTCAGGGATGGCATTATGGCCACTTGCAAATATGCAGGTCTAGTGATCCTGTAGCAATGTGCTCTCTGCAGTGAGTGTTGGATTGTACACAGGAGAGTAGACTTCCTGTCTTCCGGCTGTGCTTCTTGGAAAGTGTCATCCATTGCTACACAGTACTACCTAGCTTTTTAAAATTGATTAATTTTATATTACTTGATCAGTTTCTCTGTATCCTTGGTATTACAAAATTCATGTGAGGATTATTCTTTTCTTAAAAGCAGTAAAACCATATATTCTACATGATGCCTGGAACAGGCAAGTAAAATCTGATCTCTCTGTAGTTTCAATCTCTTATCTTGGAAGTTCCCAATTACTGCAGAATTCTGCCTTCCTTCACACACACACTTCTTTCCTTTCTTTTATAGGTGCACCTTGTTTACTCAAGCTTTTTATATACCATCATTAATTTCAGACCTGTGTAGTAAAAATATTTCTGTGTAATTCTTCTTTCTAAATGTTTGTGATGTCGTTTATTTGTTCACTTCTTACTTGTAGAAGATACATTGCTGTTTCAAAAAATGCTTATTTTGTTCTCTGTTATTTGGAAAGCTGCAGGTGTTCCAAGGTGCCATCAGATGCTCTCCAAAACTTATTGACAGTCATAATCACTAAAATGTCAGTACTTTTATTTACAGAATTTGCAGACATAACTAAGTTTTCTTAGAACTCAGTGAGGCATGAAACATTATTTATGCCTTCTAAAAATGTATGTTTGGTATACAAATGCTACCCCTCCAATTGTTTTGTATTTTATTTTATTTGTTAATACTGAGAGCAATGTCTTTGTTGGCTTTCTACAAATTTCTCTTAGCTTGTTAGCCTGCTCCTCAGGTCCAAATGTAATAATGTCTTATAAATATATTTAGAGTTTTGTTTTTCTTTTTTCATTCTGGACAGTGTCATTTGCTTCCTGACTGTTAGACTTTTTATTTAATATGCATTAGCCTGAAACATTCCATGAAAAATGTGTTGAATGTGAATTTTAATATATTTCAGAGACTTAATAGGTATTAATAGAGCAATAATACAGTAGCAGACACAGACCAGATTACAGCTTGTAAATTACAGCCAATGTACTGAGGGCAAACACCATTAAAAAAACATAATTTGAACATTAAAGAGATTGTGTTTGTAATCAGGACATCTGCCAAAACCATATCCAAAGATGTAGAGGCCCTCTATCACACTTCTTTTGCAGCTTGCATTTGTACAACCTGATGTCTTCATCTGTCCAATTGAATTAAATATTCTAAAGTACAGCCAGAAGGATAATTGCTCCAGGAATAGCAGATACAGATGCAACTTAAGTGGAGGTAATGTTCCTAAAATGTGGTATGCCAACAGGCTTGGATGTGGAACTCTTTATCTACATTAGCTGATGGAGTAATTCCTGTCCCATGTGGGGCCTCACAGAGAATCAAGAGAATTGGGTGGTTGCTTTGCTGTTTGCAATCTCTTCCTGAAACTACATTGGCTTGTATCAATCACCTAGATAAGAGCAGATTTGAGCTCAGTGTTGCTTGAAGAGGAAAGTGATCTTCCTAGCAGGAGCTTGAGTGTGGCTGAAAATCATAAGGAGAATCTTTTGTATTTTGCCAAGGCTTCTGACAGGTTTTTTGCTTTGAGATTTCTGTTACGCAAAGCAATCAGATCTTCCCAAGTCTTTCACTGATCCCTGTATGAAATGTTGTCATTTTCCCAACCCTGTCAACATCTCCAAACACTTACGAAAAATCCCAAACCCAGGACCTAATTCCATGTTGCTAAAGAATTTTGAAAAATTATGTTGGAAAGAAGGGGTGAAACATGAAATGCAAGATTAACTTTCATTGGACAAAGTGCCTGAAAAGTGATGAAGAACAGGTATTTTGTATTTGTTTCATCCTTGGTTTGTGTAATGCAACTGATTTGTTTCAGTTCTGTTGGTAGGTTTTGACATGATATCTATCAGTAGGGAGCAAATTCTTTGAGCTCCAGAAAGATTGCTTCATAGGAACTGGAATTTCAGATTATTAACAGGTCATAGACAGTAAATGACAGGCACCATTTATATAAAGATCCTTTTTCAAAGAAGTGACTGGAAACGGAAAGGCCAATTAGAAGCTATGGGCTAGTCATCTAGCTAGAACATCATCACAAGCTCAACAGCTGTTTCATGTCTAGCTCTGCAAGTCATCAGTGACTTAGGCATTGATTTTCTTGGCAAACTGCTGAAATTCTTGAGTTTGCTCTCTACGTGATTCAAACGCTAATATTGTACTGTTTCTATGTGTGAATCCTGCCTCTCCATGTTAACATCTTTCTGCAGTGGCTCTTAGGTGCCTCCTGCTGTGTTTCCCCATCTATTTCATATTTTGTTTCTGTTGCTCTCTAACACTGGCTATTCCACCAAGCTTGTAATCATTTTCACCAAAAGTGGACTGGCTGCTCAGTTCTCTTAAAAAGGCTCCACATGCTTCCTACAAACCAGGTCTTTCCCACCTTGAGGACCAAAGGGCAAGGCCATTTTCAAGTTGTGTGATATCGATGGCCTTCTGCATTTCCAAAGGGCTTCCCCTTTTTTGGACAATGACCCTTTTAAAACTACTTTTACACACTTACATTGCACCAAAGAGCCAGCCAGGACCTTTTGGTCCAAAGTGTTCATAACTCCACATTTTACTTAATTGAATATGAAGGCTATTAAGTTGCCAATTATACTTGCCAATTATACTTGCCTGACAGTAGTCTTGTACACTGATAGAAGGGGACAGGAGAGAAAGTGTCATAGTGTTATTTCAGTGTCAGGGTGTTTTCTCTATATGTTCAGCTATATTTTACCTTTGGGCTTTGTTTCAGGCTCCCACTGTAGTTTCATGCTATTCAACCTGTTAATGAACCCTGTTTTTAAAGCTTATATAGAGCTCATGGCAACTTACCAGAGCATGAACCTGCTACTCCATCTATGCTCTGACTGTGTCTGATTTACGGAGACAGCTCTTCATTATGCTGTACACACACCGTGACCAGAGCAAAAATGCTAGTAGTGCATTGAAGCTGAATGTTTGGTTTGGAAGTGACAAAAGAAGGGTTTTCTGTTGTTCAGACACCATAAAAAGGGGAAGATTTCCGATCTTTGAGGGTGCTGGACAAAGAGTGTCATATTTGCTTTTACCCTACCTCAGCAGGAGGTACCCAGGAGACTCAGAGGCCAAAATAGTGAACCTGCATGAAATCTTTTTCTGAGGTCTGGAGCCTCCAGTCTGTCAGACTCCATTCCCAGGCTTTAGTTATCACCCATTAGTCCTTCCCTGTATGCTGGAAGGACCAGTATTGCTACAGAAAAAAATATGCCTTGAATCACTTTAAGGCTTTGCAGCCCTTTCTGATTCCCCCACATTAATATTTGTATGTGAAGCTAACTCATGCAGTAAATTAGGCAACTGTTGATTAACCTAGAGTGACCTGAGTGAAAAAGATACAGACACTAAGGAAGCATTCTTAAAGGAAGCATTTGAAATGGCTTAAGATCTTCAAACTGCTGCGGAGCGTAGCTGGAAAATGAATTTGGAGTTTCATTTGTTTCTGTTCTCAAAAATGACACAGATTTGGCAGTTGTGCTTTAACATTAATGATTTAAGGACCTTAAACTTGCTTTATGAATAGAATTCAATCCAGCCTTAAGGCCTGTGGCAATTACTGCAATAAGTATCTGCATGACTTGCTTTTAAACTCTACATACATTGTAAAAATGTGGCAGGGGGTGGGCTTTATAGAGACACAACAAACTCAAGACAAATTCCTAACTGAGGAATTGCATGCTGATCTTTATCTAAGCACACATATCATAAAGGGCAAGAGGAGATGTTAGTAATATTTGTCTCACATTAAGAAGGCACCATGTCATGCAATGCAGGAGAAATGAGTATTATTGGAGCAATCAGATTGAGAATGTTGATGTGCCATAAAGTGCTGCCTAAAATTAAGTGAATTTTCTGAGAGCAGTGATGGAAATTGATTACTACTATTATCCAGGTGAGTTTTTGACTGTGGTAAGAAAAAAGCAAACTCCTGAAAACCTGTAACAAAGGAGTTTAAACATAAAATACTGAAAGTTCCATTCTTGATCTTAATGTTCTCCCAAAATTTTAGAAAAGTGATGTTCTTGGTTAATATAAAATGGTACTAAAGGTCAGACAAGAGACTATCCTGGTTTTGGTAATCTTGTATTTATGGACAAAGAACAGAAGAAATATGCCAAATTTTTGTTCTCGCTGCCATCTGACAGGTGCCACAGCAATTTTTCCTGTCTGTCAGTGCAAATCTGCTCTGGATCCAATCTTTCTCTTTTCCTTTCTGTTTATTCTTACAAGAAGTGTTAGATGTCCTCTTTGTAACAGAAGCATTGAATTGAGATGGTGCTATCTTTCTAACATTCCCTGAAATGTGTTTCTTTAGCTGTTGGCTGTCTCAATTGTAGCTTGTTGTCTTCACACTTGATTAGCAAATGCTTGTCACTTAAAAAGGCAGAGTAAGATGGAAAGAAGTGAAAAGTTTCAACAGGAATGGTAGAATAGAAGCATCTGTAGACTGTTTTCTGATCTTTAACTCGTGATACCATTTCTCAAGACATTTCATGAGATGTTTAATCAGTGTTTCAGCTATTCATACCAGTTATTTTAAGGAGGGGCTTCTATATGCATATAATTACTTTGGAAGAAAACTCTGGATTACTTGCATGTGTGGACTCTTGTTAATGCAGAACAGGAGACCGTGATCGCTTTTAGTTCAAAGTACCTGGAAAAGAATAGCTTTAACAATATCCATTTTCATAAAAGCACTGAAATATAATTATATCCTGCAGCTTATTTGCTGCTGCAATTGGTACAGACACATTTTCCCTTCTTTCTTTGTCTAAGCCAATATGATCATCGGAATAAGAGAAAATAAGACTGGAAAGGATTTTGGGATTGGTTCTTTTGCCTCAAGGTAGGATCAATTAGACTTGTCATACATCTCACAGATGATTGTGTGTAACCAATTATTATTTTTACATTTTTTTGCAAGTTTCAGAGGTCAGCTTTTTACCAACCTCTAAATGAGCAAAAACTCAGTAGTTCCAAGACAGAGAAGTAATTAGACCTGCTATCTTAATAATTTGTTTTCACTGTCTAGCTCTAGTTGAACTGGTGTTGCTAATTCATGGACTAATGGTTTTGGTAATTCACTTGACAGCCAGCAGTTTTCCTCTATTCTCAGTCAGGAAAGCTCAGGCTGCTGCATCTGGGGTTACTGAACTGCTGCTGTTGCTGTTTAATATTTGCAATTATTCTGGATTCTGTCAAAACCTGTGTGATGGTCATGTGACCGAGAAAGTCACATTGTAAGAAAATCTTACAAAATTTAAAATCTGTCCAGGTGCCCCAGCCCACTCTTTCACAGTTGCTAACATTATGAATTTTTCTTACGGTCTAAGTTGAGACTTCTCATTTTAAAGTCCAGTTTAGATTCCCTATTTATTATCTTTTTTATAATAAATATTGTTTTCTCTTTGTAAAAGCCTTTTATATTCTCTTTTTGTGTTCTTCTGGGTCATCTTTAGGCTGAGAAGTTTGACTTAATTTTTTTTAGAACCCACTGTCTGAGAATATGAATGTATTTAAAGTCTTCTTTTCTATGCAAGTTTTGCCATTGTATTCTCTGGAAAAAAAGAAGTACACAGCAGTATGACCAAATTACTATACTTTGGATATTAATTAGCCCTTGAAATTGATTTTAGCTTTAAATAGTTGTTTTAAAAAAAGCCCTCCTTACATATCCATGTGGATGTTATCATGTAAGAGGTAGAGACCTAAGCTTCTGATACATAATTAAAATATCAGAAGAAAGTTAGTGGTCATAATCTTCAATTTCTGAAGTAATCTTAGCCTGTCCATTTCACTTTGCTTACAGGCTAAATCTTGCTTTCAGAGTTGTGATCTGCTGTAGTGATATGATGTGTCAACTGTGCACGCTGTGTTGTACCTAGCTGGTGCACTTGTCTCTTTTCATTAGCAGATTGTTTCTAGATAGTCTGACAGAGTTATTGTTTAGTTTCACGAGCATCATTTCAAAACAGTTGCAGATAATTATGGCTTCATGACTTTTAGGTAGTGCTGCTAATGTCTTCTAATTATAGAAGCTACAGCAATATGTTAGTTGGCCTTGCACATTGTGTTCTGGCATGGTTGGATTGCTCACAAACTGTAAGAATGGTTCTAGAAACTTATAAATGAGGTAAACAATCTTTTTAAGGTTAAAAATTGTAAAACTAATTTGTACGTGAATTCTAACACAGGGTGATGTTCAACATGAAAACATGTGCTCACTGCTTTTGTTTTGTAATAAACTGGTCTGTAGCTCTGAGGCAGCTTATGCAGCTGCAGAACCTGTTTAACTGATGGTCTGCTGTGTACAAATAGTCTTTAAATTGATTAGGTCATGGTCATTACAGTGAAAAGGAGCATCACCATATGGTCAGTGCTTTCCATAACCCAGCAATCTGAATGAAGATCAAAGCTCAGGAAACTAAAGGCCTATGAAAAGCAAGATGAAATGCCATGTGCCATGTTAAATAATTGAAAGCTCTTTTGTGAAATGATTATTGATGAAATAATAAGATCAGAGCTAGAATTCATCACATAAAATCTGTTTTGAGTAGTCATGGGGAAGTGTCTTGCTGTCACATGGTGAAACTAGAGCTATGGGGAGTGGGCTACAGGTTTAAATAGTGATGAAGCAAGAGGATGATCAAAGGTATACAAAAAATTAATAAAGATCTTAGTGTTTAGTTGAGAAAACGAACCGAAAACTAGCTAAGCATCAAGAATAGGAAAATAATTAGATATTACAGGGAATGGCATAGGCCAGAACAGATTGTCGGCATAGGAGCTTGAGATAAAGGATAGGTGAGAAATGGAAAAATCAATTGGAGGAGTAAGAACAAGGTAAGGCAGAGTAAATGGGAATGTTGCAAAAAGCAGCAGCATGAAACTTGGCATAGGATTTTGAAGAGTGGAAATTGATTGTACATATCAATGTACGTTCCTTCGCACTACATAATCAATTTAAGTACACAGATTATCAGTTGTTTTTATTATTTACTCTTCTTCCTCAATCAAGTCTAAGAAGATTGGTTTTTTGGTAGGTTGATGGGGTTTTTCTAATTTGTTTTGGTGATCTAGATCACTCTAACTAAGCAACTAAGCTTTAAAATTTTTACTCTGGATCGGAAAATTGTTCACTTATGTTAGAAAATGCTATATATACTCTAAAACATGAAGTAGTGTAAGTCCTGTCCCTGTAGATCCTCAAAGGTGTCACAACCCAAGCCTGAAAGGACTAGATTACATCTGGTTTGAAGGGACTTCTGTTTCTATATTTTTTGTCCTGATTTCCTGGAAAGGCGTTAGATTTATTGATCTTACCAATGGAAATCTTTCAAGAAATTGTAATCAGGTTTCCTTTTCCCCATTTTTCAGATAATATGTCTGATTTCAGTGAGGGTTTACATCTCCCAGTTAATAGTTCAATTCCTTTAGGACACTTCAGAGATAGCTCATTTTGGGGTGCTTTTTTATGCTACTTCTATTGATTTTTTTAAAAACCTTTCTACTGTCTCTTCAGCTTGATCCAGCTCCTCCTAATTGCCCCTGCAAAGCACTGTGTGGTTAAAAACACCTAAGCAAGCTCCTCCCTAGCAAACACCAGTGCAAAGTGTTCATTCTTCTGCACCCCTACAAGTGTGCTTTGTTGCATCCTTATGACCCAAAATTCTGTTGTTTCTCATGCTCTTGAGAAAAATGTTATTAGTCAGCAGCAGGTTGCAGCTGATGTATTATGTTCTATGCTTCTAATGTGCCAATAATAAATGCTGGGTTTTGGCATGGATATGATTTGCTCTCTTGGAGAATGTCTTTTTCTGATAGTCATGGTCACTATGTCAGTATCATTTTGATCCAAATCCAATCGTGTACTCAGGAAACAATCAAGCATTGCTTCTCATCTTCTGGATGTTAGCTGTTCCAAGAAAATGTAGTTTAAGTGTTGTATAATTGTTTCTTATGTGCCATTGTGACATTTAGTCTGTATGGAGAAGGGTAAAACTCTTTTTCCATTAATAGTGCACTACACTCCCACTCTTTTCCCAGCAACTCCTCTGTATAAGTTAAGAATGTAGTAATAATAACAACATTAAAACAAAAATAAATTTCTTTTCAATTTAGGCACTGAAAATTCAGTCTGTATGAAATCAATTTGTCTTATTGGCTGTTATTTTTTGTGTGCTATTTAGCTATCTGCATTCTTTAATATATAAATACTCCTTCACAGATGTCCCTACTACTATATCATTCCTATATAATTAGCTCACCTTCAGTACTATCATGCACCACAGATTATAATTTTCACCAACTTTTTGAGCTATCTTATTATCACATAGAGCCAAGCATTGCAGATCACCACCTTATTTTTGGGCTCTTGAAAAGGATTTGAAAGGATGATCTTGAGCAGACCATCTCTTTTTACAGGCCTACTAAACAATTTTTATTTATTTGTTGACACTGTAATTCACTGCTTCCCGTTAGGCGTTTATCAAATTTTATGTTAAACTTTATTTGAAAATTTAGTCTCTAGTTTAATGACTTAATCCCTTAATTATCTTTTAACATATTATGTTGTTCTCTCTCACAATTGTTGGGTTTTATTAAAGTCTTAACTTAAAAAACTGTTGTGTATTGATTAAATTTCATTTGTGAAAAAATTATTTTTGTTGTACAGAGAGACATTTCTTTGTAGGCTCATCCCAAGCTTTCCCTAGTCATAATAAATTAAACCCACTCTGTCTATACCTGTTTTATTAACTATGCCTTGATTAACTCAATGGGACCTCTCCTCTTTGTCTGGTCCTGGTCAAGACACAAGAAGCACTTCAGAAAATTGCTCTCAGAGAGATCTAAGCCTTGAACTGCCCTCTAGTAGTTACTTTTTGCCTTGAGAAACTCTTTCCCCTCAGCTCCTTCTCATTGCACTGTAATCCTATCCCACAGCCCAAGGATTTATAATTTTACTGTCCTCTCCCCTGTCTGCAGTCCCTGTTGTATCTGAATTTCCCACATTAGTATACTCATTTTTAGCTTGTGCCTGTATACTCCTAGCATAATATACATGGGCAGACAGGCTTTTGATCGGGTGTTTTCTACCTATGAGTTTCATATAAAAATGATACTTTGCTGGCTGTCCAACTTGGGATATGAGCCCCCAATGGAGATACCATGACTTGACTTAATAGTGTTTATTTCTCCCATAAGAATTCCTTGATTACAGTTTTTTTTTCTTGTAGGTCAGTTGCCAACTAAGTGAATTTCGTTCCCCAGGAGGGTGGTAACATGTAGAAAGTGGATGAATAGAAAGATCAAGAAAATCTTTGGGGGAATGTGAGAAAGCACTAGGAGATTGTAACAACTGAGGTCTGAGACCCAGGAGTCCGCTGGCAATACAGAGTCGAGCTAGGCAGACATCTCAGGTTCAGGGGGCATTTTTGCACAAATGAAATGATTTTTTATGGCTGCTTAAGTGAAGGTCCCATTAAAGCCTTGGCAACAGCCCAAAGTAAGTCTGTGTTGAAGGGATTTAACTGCAATTGGAACAAATAATCCTTATGCAACAGCTGAGTCAGTGCTGAGGAAGGAGTTCATGTTTTTCAATTGTGAGTACAAGAAAGAAGAGAAAAGTCTCTCATCTTTCGCACATCCAGGAAAAGCATTCAGGATGTCAATACCTTGTTGCTTGTCTTGAATTTCACTTGCAGTGCTGACTCAGAAGGCCTCTATGTAGTAAAAATGCTCATAAGAAGTTTAGGATTGCTTTCCTGAGATCATAAACTTTGAACCTGCAATCTTTGTTTGCCAGGAGGCAATCAATGCACGGCCAGTTTGAATCCCTCTGACACATAATGTGTTTTTGCCAGCGTGCTTCAGACAAGCATTTTCTTGCACTGTGGGGTCTGTGCAGTAGAGATAAGCCCGGCCTCACGCTCCTTAACAACCCTGAAAAAATGTTTTTCATCAGGGAAGAAGAGATGATTCTAAATTGTAATCCAGACTGCATCTCAATCTGGAAGTTTGAACCTATCTCTAGTTTGCATGCACTGACCTTTGCAATAGCTGAAAAGATTTGTGTTTCTTCAGGACAAGTAAGGTCGATAGTTTATGTGCCTGGCTTTTCTTTTGAGAACCCCTAACCATAACAGGAATTTGTAGTTCACAGCAAAGCTTCACCTTCACGTGTCACCTTTTTGACCACTATCAGAACGTCACTGCCACTGGTCAGTGCCTCTGGTGCTTTGCTTCTGAGTGTTTAGTTGTGACCTGGTTACTGAACTTCTGCCGCTGCCAAGAGGTCTGTGTTTGTGACACTGGTGACCTGGATGGATGTCTGTCGCCTGGGCACTGGGGACGCATGGAGCCAAGCAGGCCATGAGGGATCAGAGTGCTCAAATCAGCTGTGACAGCTGGGCCGTGTGATGGCTGTGGCCCTGTGCTCTGCTGACAGCATGAGGAGCTCTGTAGTATGGAAGGGATTTTCCTGCCTGCACAAAAAACCCTGACACACAATCTTTGTACTGCCTTGGGACTTAAGACATTTGAGTTTCATTTCTTTGTCTGTCCTTTTATTATTTCTATTAACATAAAACAGTATAGTTAATGTGGTTTACATTTCGTATATGTACATGGCATCACCTTGCCAGGACCCGTAAGTAAGTTTCATAGCAACAGCTAACATTTTCATTTTAGAAATCTGAAGAACTTCTGATGAAATTAATCACAGCAGAGCCTTCTAAATTTGATATAATTCAATATTAATCAGATTTAATAAGCAAGAGGATGAATTGAGGCATTGCTAATAGGATACGGAATCTTTAGGCCCCCATCTGAAAGTCAGTGCTCCTTACAGATTAGTGAGATGGTTTCTGTGAATTGAATCTGGCAATATCTTTACAGGGTCTCTGGCAGTTCCTAGAGTGGATACATTCTGTGGTTCACTCCACTAAGTCTTCATTATTCATACTCAGAGACTGGTATGAAAACCCTGCATGAAAATCAGGGCATAAGGTGGGATGGTGAACCCAGCTATGCAGTGGAACTGAAATGCTGAACCTCAGAGCACTTTGCAGGGGGCTTAGGTTAGTCTGTGACTGTAGATAAGACATTGCCAAATTAGCTCAGGAGGTGGTTGCAAGAATGATTGCACTGACATGTCATCTTCATTGCTGATCAGAGTTTGTAGAGACCTGGGAAGATGGGAACTTCTCAGAAATTTTTGCATTTCTTCCACAAGTGAAAGGAGGTTCCCTTGCGTATCAGCTTAATAACTTCTGTAGAAATCCCAATGGTTTTGGAAATAACCAAGAATAGTATGTAGAAAGATATCAAAGAAGTGAAAAATAAGGTTCTTGTCAGTGAATATACTTTTATTATTTTGGTTTCTACAGGTATTCAGCCTTCACTAAAGTACCTAAATAACTTCCAGCAATATGTTAACATGTGCAAATAATCTCAGTCAGGAGTAGCTTTTCGTTCTTTCATACTCTTTTCATCCTGAGACCTGAGGACATATTTCTGTAAGGGAAGAAATGGATATGTGGTTGGTGTAAAAAGTGTACAAAATTATTTTCTTTCATATCATTATATATACATATATGTATAGATATAAAATACTATATATATCTACTATAGAGATTATATGTTATATGTTACTCTGTTTTCCATATGTTTATATCTTGCCCTTTTGGAGCCAATGATGAGGAGATTCCATTTAAGGTAGTGATCAAATGCAATGGAAAATTTAATATACGGAGCAAAGACAGCTCAGAAGCAAATGTCTACTTATCTTCACGACCAATATGCCAGCTGAGGCTGCAGGCTAGATAATTTTTGAAGAAAGCAGAAAAATTATGCTTTGCTTCTGAGATAGGAATGCCTCAAGACTTTCGAAGAGTACAAAAGGATTATAGTTTTGCATTAATATTATACCCAAGCCAGTGAAAAAAAGGTGCTTTCTAACTATGGCAATTCAGCCATGAAGTAGGCTTTCCACAACATTCTCCTAGAGCAACTGGTTGCTCATGGCTTGGATGGATGCACTTTTTTCTGAATACAAACTGGCTGTTTGAGTCCAGGGAGTAGTGGTGGTGGTGGTCTGCACAAGGGGATTGAGTGCACCCTCAGTCATTTAGCAGCTGACACTAAGCTGGGTAGGAGTATTGATCTGCTGGAGGGTAGGGAGGCTCTACAGAAGGATCTGGACAGGCTGGAATGATGGCTGAAGCCAATTATATGAGGTTCAACAAGGTGAAGTGCTGGGTCCTGCATTTGGGTCACAAGAACCCCATTGAACCCTGCAGGCTTGGGCAGAGTGTCTGGAAAGCTGCCTGGTGGAAAAGGACCTGGGGGTGCTGTTGACAGCAGCTGAACATAAGCCAGCATTGCCCAGGTGGCCAAGAAGGCCAATGGCATCCGGGCCTGCATCAGCAATGGTGTGGCCAGCAGGACCAGGGCAGGGAATGTCCCCCTGTGCTCAGCACTGGTGAGGCCACACCTCAAATTCTGTGTTTAGTTTGGGCCCCTCACTACAGAAAAGACATTGAGGGGCTGGAGCGAGTCCAGAGAAGGGCAATGAAGCTGGTGAAGGGTTTGGAACACAAGTCTTGTGGGGAGCATCTGAGGGAGCTGGGGGTGTTTAGCCTGGA
>VZRL01002494.1:3805280-3835412 GCA_013397895.1 Origma solitaria | reverse complement strand
CCCCCATGGTCTTCACCACGGCTGGCAGAGGGTTTTCAGCTCTGGCGCCTAGAACACCTCCTCCCCCGCCTTTCCACTGACCTTGGTGCCTCCATGTTGTTCTCCCTCACATATTTTTACCTCCTCCTCCTCTCTGGCTAAAAAGAAGTGCGTGCTCACATTGTTTTGATTTCTTCTTAAATATGTTTTCACAGAGGCGTAACTAACATCTCTAATTGGCCCAGGTTTGGCCAGGAGCATGTCCATCATTTTCAGAGCCATCAGAGACTGGCTCTGCTGGACATGGTGGAAAATTTCCAGAATCTTTACTCAGGACATGCAGGAGCCATCTTTGTACCCCACCCTGTTCACTGGCAAAAACTGGGTTAGGCAAAACTACCACATCTCCCAGTAACAAGCAATAGGATAAGAGGAAATAGTCCCAAGTTGCACCAGGGAAGGTTTAGATTAGACATTAAGGAAGATTTTTTCACCAAAAGGGTTATCAAGCATTGGAACAGCCTGCCCAAAAGATGGTTGAGTCACCATCCCTGGAGGTATTCAAAAGACTTGTAGATGGTTTAGTGGTGGACTTGGCAGTGCTGGGATAGGAGCTGGACTCAGTAGCCTTAAAGGACTTTTCCAGCCTAAATGATTCTATGGCTCTCTAATTCTGTTATGTGCATGGATACATAACTTCTTTCATGGATGTTTGTTTAGGATATGAATTGAAAAACAAAGAATGACTGTGGGGTTTCAGTATGTGTATGCTTTTTTGTGTCTGTGCCTAACAGAGGCAAAACTAGGGAAAAAACCCAAAACAGCAAGGTCTGGAAAATGGCCAAGCAGGATGGCAACATTTGTCAACTACTTGTGATGTTGTGGAGGGAAGATCTCTAAGATCCTGCAGTTTCCTAGAAGACCTAGAAGTCTTCTGTATCTGTGTGTGATTTTCTATATGCTCTATTTCATAGAGCAAATGCCCAGTGCAACAGGAATCCAACATCTGTCTCCAATTCTGCTTAAAACTCCAGTTGTAGAAAATTGCTGGGCATGGATCCGAAGGGCACTTCTGCTTTTATGTCTTCTTTCCTAAAATCTTCTTTCAAAGAAATCAGAATTGTATTTGACACATTTCTTTCCTGATGCCCTCCTCTGCCAGAAAAACCATACTGAAAGTACCAGCATGTGGGTGAATTTTCACAGCCAACACCTTTGAAAAGACTTTGGATGGTTTCCCAGTGTTTGTTCGCTTCTGCATTTAAACTTTAAAGGTAAGAAATCAGTATTTATCTCACCTCTCTTTTGGGCTCTTTAGAAAGGACAAGATAGATTTTTGTACAGTCAGATCCTCAGCAGCCTGATAGCCTCAGCTGCCATAGTCAGAGTTTAGTCACTGTCTCAAATAAGTCATCTATTGAGGTAGAATGTGCAGAACTGCCCCATTTCACAGTTTACTGTAGGTCTTACTTTGCTTGTTTACATAGTCCAACTAGACCTTGTTGTGGAAGAACTCCTGAAAATGTGATGCAAATGGCAGGATAAATTAGAAAATATAGTATTTTCTTTTAATTCAAAATAGTTTCAAGTAAAAAAATTCTACATTGCTGAAGGCCCTGATCCATTGGCTTGGCATACTTCAAGACTGTCAAACAGAATGTAGGTTCAGACATGTGACTTGAAAATTTCATTTAAAAAGCATTGTAATAGAGAGATGGCCAAGCTGCTTCTTTAGCTGCATGGGACCTCCGGTGCCAGGTTTATATATCATGCAAACACAAGAAGTCTGGGCTGACATGGAGTTCTAGGAATAAAATTGCGTTTGTGGATGTGGAAGCAGGGAAGGAAACACAGGCTGTGAAAATAGTATTTCCAAGCTGGCCAAGAATGTCACCCTTTGGGTCTGAGACATTTGGATGTATCTTGTGGGGTTTTTAAACATATGAAGGGTTTGATACATACTTGAAAGAGGAGAAAGACTGGTCATCTCTTGTCAGAAAATACGTTTTCCCCATGTTTCTTAATTCCTCCTTTTGATTATGCATATTCACTCTGCTTCAATTTGCATTTCAGTAATGTTTCTGTACCTGTATAGAACCACTTCTCAGGCAAAGCTGGAAGCTGCTTCTGACAATAGTCTGCAAGCTTTGTGCTTTATTTGGGAAGAGGCCAAAGGTAATGATGATTCTGCTGTGGTAAGAGCCAGTTTCTAGGGAGATGAAAAACCTCAGTCTCCAACAAATGATCAGCCCAGTTTTTGTTCAGATGTCTGCTCCACTTGTCCAGCTCCTGGAGAAGAGCAGACAGGCAAAATTAGAAGAATCCTTACTCTTTTCCTTAGAATGAATAGCAGGAAGGTGCTGAAGAATTCCAGCAGTTCTATTCTCTTGCTCCTCTCCTGTCTTGTGTCACCCTGCAGTAACATGGATGTTCTGTCCTTTTTTACAATGCTAAGACTTGAAGGGGAGGAGTATGGATCATAAGGCAGGAACTGAAGGTAGGAAACCTGGGTAAAAAGTAGTGATCAAGCTCTTTCTGCCTGAAAATTGCTCAGAAGGGGAATAAGGCTTCCTAGAAAAGGCTGAAAGTAAGCAAATGTGACTCCTATCTTTAAGGGAAAAAAATCTGGAGAACTACAAGCTGGTCAGTGTCATCCTGATCCCTGGGAGCATGAGGGCATGAATAATCATGGAAACTGTTTCCAGACACTTGAAAGACAAGCAGGTGATTAGGAAAGCATGGATTTGTAAAGGAGAAATTGTACCTGGCCCAACCTGATGGTCTTCTGTGGTGATCTGATTGGCTTGGTGGATGAGGGGAAAGCAACACTGTTTGCCTTGATTTTGGACAAGGCTTTTTAGACTTTAGGTTTTTAACACTGTTCCCTAACATCCTTAAGACAACATGGTGATGGATGGGTGAGGTAATCAGGCAGTGCAGCGGATTGAAAACTGGCTGTACCAATGGGCTCAGAGGGGAGCTGTGGCACAAAGTCCAGCCGGAAACTGGTCACTAGTGGAGTATTGTAAGGGTCAATACTGGGTCCAGAAGTGTTTAAAACTTCACTAATGACCTGAAGGATGTGACAAAGTACACCCTCAGCAAGTTTGCATATGATAGACCAGAGGGATGTGTTCCTACTCAGAGGAATTGCAACAGGCTGGGGGAAGAGACAGGAACCTCATGAATTTCTACGAAGGTAAAAGCAAAGTCCTGCATCTGGAGATGGATAGCCCCATGCCTCAGCTGTGTCAGGGGCTGACTGGCTGAAAAGCAACTTTGCAGAAAAGGACCTGAGGGTCCTGGTGGTCACCAAGCTGAATATGAGCCAGTAATGTGCCGTTGCAGCAAAGGAAACCAAGAGTAACCTGAGCTGTATTAGGAGGAGTTTTGGCAGCAGGTTGAGGGAGGTGGCTCTTCCCCTAAACTCAGCACTGGTGAGATGCATCTGCAGTGATTTGTTCAGGTCTGGGCTTCCCCATACAAGAGAGACATCGGCATACTGGGGAGTAAGACTCCTCTCAGGGATCACAGGAAGAAGACACAAGAGGCAATGGGCAAAAATTAAAATGCAGGGAATTCCACTCCACTAAGAGGGAAAAAAAATCTTTATGGTTAACTGAAGACTGGAGCAGGTTGGCCAGAGAGGCCATCCCTGGTGATAGTCAGAACTCAGCCAGACAACATCCTGTGCAACCTGTTCTAGGTGACTGCATTAACCTAGATGACGTTTGTAGATGTTTTCCTCCCACCTCTCTACCATTTCTGTGACCCTTCCAATCAATATGTGGGGTCAGCTGTCCCAATTGTCAAAGAAAAGTCTGAAAATCGCATACAAAAGCATCTTGCTATTTCAATGTCAGTGATATTTTTTGTGCAAGGATAACTCATATTTTTTCAACCTTTGGGGTTGTCACTAAAAACTAAGTATAGATGTGCTTTGATGATGAAGCCTGGCAACTTAGAAATGGTTTCTTTTCTTCAAGGACAAATAAAGATAGAACCTTACCAACTGTTTGGCTGGCTGCTGAAACTCCTTAGTTGCTGCAAATGTCTGTACATATGAGAACGTTTTGCTTGGGAGACCCAATAAATGAATGGTGAATGTACCTAAAGAAAAAAGCAGCTCTCACTGTACCCATGCAAGATGGGGCTGTAAATGGGCTGTTGCTCTGTTGGAAATTAATCTTGGTATCAGCTTTTGGCAGTTTTCATAATATCACACCTCCATGTTGCTGGTTTCTTGTGAAAGAAGTACAGAGAACATAGAAATTGCCCCTAGATGGCCATACCAGCTGTGGTGAATACATATCCGTGATGGACAGTGCTTTGGCTTGACCTTGTTAGGCTGTGCTTCTGCCCTCAGGCAGGACAGTGTAGCAGACCTCAGGACCAGTCCTCTTATGAGCTGTATTTCCCAGAAGATAGCTAAATCTTGTTCTTAATTATGCATTTTGGCAGTAGGAGCACAATTTCCATTGAATTAATCACACATCAGCACACATATTTTAAAACCTCTTAATGCAATTAGAATTGTATTAAGGTTGTAAAATCCATTGCCAGAACAGAGGAGCTAAAGAAAGTGCCAGCAGCAGGAACAGGTTGTGATAACGGTGGCATGTGACATCTTTTCTTCCTGCTGTCTCTCCTTGTGTCCCTAACCACTAGCATCTCAATTATTTAGTGTTGCATGCCAGATATGGATAGAAGTGTTGTAAGAAACTGTGGAGGTAAAGTTTAGAGTCCTCATTATAACAAAAATGATTAGGCAAGCTTTCTGTATTTTTGCCTGCAGCATTATTTGTCTTGAACAGTGTCTGTCATCTTTCCTGTTGGAGAAGCTGTCGTTGTATGATTAGGCATTGAAACCCACTGATTATGGAAAATAATGTGGAAAAAACTCCTAGTTATGTGCCAGTCTTCATTTTGCTATAAATAATGAGTAGTCAGGAAGTTGAAATGTTTGTTTTGTTGTTTTTCTCCTGCCTCTTTTAGAGTCTGTTTCATTGGATTCTGATTAATGTTTCTAAGTTGGGAGCCAAGAATAACTCAAGAAGAAAGATCATAACTGGAGGGATGCCAATCTGTCTGCAGGTAATTTGCCTACTCTGCGAACAAAGATGTTTATGGGTCATGACTAGTAAAGGCATTCTTAGTGAACTCTTCCACTGGAACAGACAACTTAATTAATTCACTTACAATATCCTGAATCCAAGTTAGTGGTGGATATCTCATCAGAAAAGTATGCTTTAGTGTTTTCTGAGGCATCATATCATGTCAGAGCATGATGTAGCCGTGTTCGGAGACACTGTCCCCTTCAGAAGAGCGTGCAGCTGCACACAGTTATTCTGCTCTCAGGGATCTGACCTAAACTTTAGGCTATACAGATCAATGGGGTTGAGAGTCTGTGTCTTCTTTGGTTCACCAAATTATATTGCCTCCCTATAGAACTACAAAAACCTTTTGATCCTTCTCCCACCCTTCAAAATCTCCACTAATCCTCACGTTCTTTCTTTCCCAATACGTAGTCCTTAACATACAAACTCCATCTTCATTTACATACTCCACCAAAGACCTTTGTACTCTCCTTTCTAGCCCATCACTCTTTAACCAGCTGTCATTAAGTTAAATTTACATACACTCCATCATTCATAGCTCCTTAACTTGCAGCATGTGTTTGCAGCAGCAGATGGAAGCAGGAAGAAAAATTGCCTGTGCTGCCAGGTTTCATTTCCCAAAGTAGGGAGAGGCTATAGATCAGGAAGGAATAAGAAGACTTAATAGGAGAATGCACACAAACTTTGTTGTACTGTGGAGGATGCTTGAACAGCTGTAAATAAACTGTACTTCTTGAGTTCTGGTCCGTGATCAGTCCCGGGAACAGCTTCCTTTGTTGCTCTGTGTCAGCGAGTTCCGATGGGGAGTTTGTGCAGGACTGGGGATACCCATTAGCCAGAGACAGCACTGAAATGGACATGAAGACAATCTCCACCTTTCTGCTGTGGACAGTCTTGCCCCTCAAATTTTAAAGCAAGTTTTTTTTTTAAAGCTGTAAAGCGAAGTATTCCATATACCACAAAACTCCTGGTTACTGCTTCAGTTCTGCATTCATCTTGCTCCACAATTAGAGCCTTTGTCATTCCTTTGGAATGGTAGGAGCTCAAAGCTCCCCTGACCTGGATTCTTGTTTGTGAATAGGTGACATGGGTGCTTAGTGGAGGAGAGCCCTCCCTGACACAGCACAGAGTTCACTGGCTGATGAGATGACAACCTGATTGACATATGTATCCCAAAATTAGTACTGACTGCTTCAGTACGTGGCCAGAGTAAGAGCTAAACATATGTGAATGTTTGTAGCAACTGTGTTTACTAATGCCCGAATTGTGGCAGGGTTCAATGAATGAAGATGTGTCACCATAAAATACATGCATTAAGTGACATGAGACTGTTGGACAGAGAGAAGTTTTACCTCTCATTCAGCCAAGAAATTGCTGACAGGACAGTCAGGTACAGCAAATAGTAATCAGTCCCTTAAAGAAACATTTCCTTTTTCTTCCTTAGTTTTAATCCTCCTCTTGTTATCTCTTGGGTAAGACATAGTTAAATAAATCCGATAAGCACCCAGAAGAAGGGTGGAATATTGATGGAGTTGGAGAACCTCAAAAGAGAGGTTGGCTGAAAAAACTGTTAAGGTTAACATACTTCAACAGGAAGATGATTTGAAATGAGTCAGGAAAGCAAGCAGTCAACCTTTCAGATGTGATCTGAATAGTGGCAGCATGTACAAGATTTTCTTTCATTTCTTCACCTTTATTTTTCAAAAAGTTTTGAAGCTGGGTTGTTTATTTTGTAGATTGGAAATAAATCACCTTGGAAATAAAGTGCATTTCACTTCACCCTGCTTTGAAGGTGATTTTAAGGTAACTGATTAACAAAAGGCATTTTTCATCCACGGGTGAGTTTAATCTTTAAATCAAAGTGCTGAAATGCCTGAAGAAACACCCAGCTCACTCACATATCACTCAGGGTCAGGTACCTGATAGCAACCAGGGCAGGTTGGCACAGAACCATGTGTGCCTGTTGAAGGGCTGACTTTGGAAAAGCTGGCTCTGGGAGATGTCATCTGGGGAGGATGTATAGCTAGAGCTAGGAAGGCTCCCCAGCATGTGGCAGGTCAGCAAAGAGAGCATTCAAGCCCTTTCCCTGTGAAATGTGAAACTCTTGCATTGTGTCGCTGCATCCCCGGCATCCATCCCACAGCTCTCACAGGTGTTGTACCAGCGCAGAGCAACGCCAGGAGAGTTCTCTTGTTAATGTGGGTGAAAGTGGAGGTAACACTGCCCTGCAGAGCCGAGCTGGCAGCTGGCATGAGTCAGAGCAGTCAGTTTTAGCCTCCTAGGACAGGCAGGAATGCTTAGTTCTGCCTTCCCTAATGCCTTCTTTGCTGACTTAATGTCTTCAGCATTTGATAAAGTGTGAAGAGAATTAGATTATTGCTCACTCTTGCGCTTTGGGGCATTTTAAGAGGAAGTCATTACTGCAGGCACATATCCGCAGTTTGCAGTTTTGCTGTCCCCAGTGTGTTGAAGGAGGGGGCAGATGCGGTCCCTGCCCACCTGTAACATCCCCAGTGAAGGGGCGAGAAGATCGAGGGTTTGCCGAGAGGACACCGAGAAGAATCAGAGTATTTCCAAGTGTAGAAGAGAACTTTACCGAGTGTTTGTTAAATGCATTGGCCCAGGAAGTTGGTTTTGGATGAGTCGGCAGTGTTTGCTAAAGGAGTCCTTCTGAAATTCCAGAAAGTTGTCTCAGGATTTGATCTAATAATAGATCCCTGATGAGGACAATGGTAGAAACTTGATTTCCAGATGCCCTGCCATGTCTATAAATTAGGACATTAGCCTGCTACTCACAATTTCCTCCTGCCATTTGTAAGTAGCACAGAACAACAGGGTCTAATGTAATATAATATGGAATGTTTTGAAGAAGATTTAGATGTAAAATGGAAAATGAAGTGATGGTCCTGCGAGTAAGGGCTGATGTAATAGAAAAAAACGTATTCTTCTTGACTAATCAATTACTGGGAAATATATTGCCAATTATGCTCAGCTCTCTCTGCTAAAAGCCACCAAATAACAGATGTAGTTATTTAAAGAGTTGCCAGCACAGGGCAGATGGAAAGAAAGGAATGGAAATTAAGAGGCACCTTTGATGCATTAAAAGTGAAAATAAAGGGAAGGCTGTTACTGACAAAGACAGACTGACTGCTAGTGAAACCGTGTTTCAAATATTATCTTTACATAGGTGACTCTCCAGAGATTTCAGCCAGGTGCTTCATGCCCTCAGTTAGCGTTTCACTAACACTGCAAAGGTAGAAAGATATTTGAAACTCTAATATTCTGTTGTCAGGATCCTCCACATCAAAACCTGTGAAAGAAAATGAGGTTGGAATTCGCTTTGTTTCTTTTCAAACAGTATTTCTGAATCTTGTGCATGTCTGTTGAGAGTCTCTCTGCAAGATGAGATGAACCAGACTTTTTTCCCCAGAAAAAGTTCTGCAGTCCTTTAAGAGCACTGAATGAGGTTTCCTGGAAAGTAATCTGCATATTATCATGCAAAGGAGAATTATATCCAGTAACTGTCACCCTGCAGCAGATGAACTGGGCTTATATGAAGTGCATAAGCAAGGGGCAAAAAGCAGTGCACATTCTGCTCTGCATTGTTCCTCTGTTTCACTAGCTTGCAGTTAGAACTGTGCTGTTAATCTCATGAGAGTTTTGCTGATGAAGGATAGATTTCTGAATTAAGTCAAAGCGTATTTGGTCCTCAATCCTGAGCTCATATGAATTCTCTATGTGTTACATTACTGGGCTTTTTGGTGTAACCACTAAATTTGATGGGTTAGGCAGGTTTGATTATTCTTGTCCAGGGCATTAAGCACAATATGAAAGACCAGCTATGAAAACTAATCACAAGGACAGAATTGGATATGGTTGATCTAGTTTTACTTGCTGAGTGACATTTCCAGGATAAAACAAGAACATTATGGTTTAAAGATGCCATTATGAAGTTGATGCCGCTTGAAAATGAAGCAACCCTTAATGCAATAAGTAGGCACTGTGGCATTCAGTAAAATAGAAAAGTCTTTTGCCTTTAACCTTACCGCTAAAATCAGTATCACTGGATGCTGTGTGGATGCAGCTTTTTCGTAGAAACAGCGAGGGGCTTTGACTCAACTTCTGGAAAGCTTCATGATCCTTATATCTATAGAGGAAGCTGTGGCTCTTTAATGACCATGTTACTTCTCTAGAAATGGTCTTAGTTTTTTCTAAATTTCTTCTCCTGCACTATGATCTTGGTGTTTTGTTTTTTGGGTTTTTTTGTGGGGTTTTTGTGGGGTTATTTTTGTTTTTGTTTGGTTGGTTGGTTTGTTTTGTTTTTGTTTTGTTTCTTTGTTTGTTTTTTGTTGTCATTGTTGGGTGTTTGTTTGGTTTTGTTTGTTTTTTGTTTTTGTTTTTTAAACATTATTCACCTCAATCTATCTCAGTCCTTGAGACCCAAATGTGTTTGACAACTGTCTGTCACTGTAGGAGATAGACCTTTACCTAAATGAATTCTTAATTCTTTTGTGTAATGCTTGGAAAATAAAAGTTTGTTCTAACACTATGTGCTGACATGCAGAAAAAATGGTTCACTTGCTTCAGTTTTCTAGGACATCTCAGGTTGAGTAATTCACCTCAAAAACAGCACTTACATTGCTTTTCAAAGTCTCCTTTTCAAATATTTCATTATTGTGAGAGACATTTACTTATTTCTGCTCAATTCATTCCAGCTCTGAGCAGCAGCCCTTTCTGGATGAAAACCACAGACATTTGACCATGGCTGGGAGTCTATTTTCTAATTCATGAATAGCTTGGCAGCATTACCAATTTCACTACCATCACCTGCTCTGCAAGGACCTGTTCTGTCTGTGAAGAGCTGCTTTCCAGGGGAAGTGTGCAGAAAATCCAGGTCAGCTGTTGGAAACTTTACAATACACTTATGTCAGTGCAATGTTTGGGCTAATAAACCACATCTCTGAGCAGGTCTCTGCAGTGTAGAAGCAGCACAGCTTTGATATTCCACTTCCTTTTCTAATCCTGGAGGTGGATCTTGTGTAGATTTTGTTGGGAGAGGTGGAACTGCCCCACATGTCTGGAGGCAGAGCTGCTTCTGCAGAGGTGTGGCTAAGAGGGGACCTACATGCAGATGTGAGTGTGATGGTGTTCCCTGGGTTCCTGTCTCCTGGCTGCCTCTGCTCCTAAGGCCTCCTGCCAAGAAGGAAGGATATGAGCAGACTGATTTTCAGAAAGGCTGACAAGAAATTCTTCCCATTAACTTAAATGGGAATAGTCCTGAAAAAAGCTGTTGTTGACTAGTGCACTCCAGATGCTAGCAGTCCCTGCATATTCCTTACTGCAGAGACATGCCAGGTTTGATTAATTATGCTGGAATAGTACAGACCAGGATTCAGTAGAAGTAGCATGTGTGTATATGTCAAACTGCTAATGACAGTCCTGCCTACACTTCATATTGAAACAGTTCCAAGACGTGTCAGAAAGAAGAGGTAGATAGTAACTGACAGTGAAGAAAGCAATGTGGAATTTAAGCAGCCATCATTAGAGCTTGCATCTAAAAAGCAAAATGTGATTACTGTGGGACTAGCTAATGAGTCGAGAGTTATGAATTTGAAATAATATCTGGCCTGATTGGATCCTTGCAGTGTTCTCTCAATCTGCAGAAGAAAGAAGGGAAATAATTTACGTTTCAGTATGGCAGTGCAGACAGATGAGACATTGATAGAGACCCTTTGGTTGAAAAACAAAAAAGGAAAGAAAATGGACCCAAATACAAAAAATGTATACATCTCCTCAGAGTTGTTTCAGTAAGATAGAGTTATTTCAAGATTTCCAGATGATTCACAGTGCCTGAAATATCATGTTTTCATGTTCTAATTCCCTGTATCTTGGAGATTTGAGTTTTCTTATCTGATTTCAACTCAGAAATTATTTTTGGTAATTATTTGGTCAATTGATCTAGCTGAGGAGACGTTAATCCAGAAGTTTATGGGTAGTCTGATTCTATGAATTGATCTTTCTTTTAAGCTTTACAACAGCAATAAAAATATTATTTAACATTCTTCTGTATCTGGCCATTTCTGCCAATGGGGAATATATCATCTCCATCAGCCCAGTTCCTGTTTGCCTTGAAGGACTGAAAAATCCCCAAGTCATGGGTACGTAGGAAACAGAACCTAAGGAGAAATGCCAGGCGATAGAAGTGATTGAAGTGTCTTATATATGCATATTACAGGCTCTGTGGGAAAGCATTTGCTGTCCTTTGGAGGCAGTTTGATCACCTCCATATGGACTGTTGAAAATGTCACAGCCTGCAATTTAGCTCACTAAGAAATACAAGATGTTTTCTTCCTTCTCTCCTGTGGATCTTTCTATCACCTGCCATCTTCCTCAGCCACTTCTAGAAACTGCAAAATTAGGAATGACAAAACATGCAAAAATGAATCATAGGTAGAAGTGACAGCTCAGAAATATCAAAATGTGCTGTAGGTGGGACTTGATTTAAAATGGAACATGAAAAAAGAGCAGGAATTCTTTGGAAAGAAAGAAATGATATGCAGAAAGTGGAAATCTGAAGCCTCTGAAAATCCTAGAGAGAAAAGAAATGGCAAAAAATCAGGCAGCCAAGCAAACACAGTAGAGAGCTGTGTAATTAACAGAGATGTGTTAGAATTTGCAGACCAAATTTGCTCCTAAGCATTGGCTTCTGTTGAAGTCAGGCCTGTCCAGGTGTCTGCTTATTTCTACCTCTGTAAGTCAAGGATCAATTACTTTGGTTGACATTTGTTTCCACTGTAAAGGTTTATGTGCCTTTTAACACTCACAAGAAAAGACAGAACGATGCTTTGTTTGCATTGTTGCAATAGCTAAAGTTGAGTCAGCTGTTTGAAACATCTTTTTAACTGGGTTACCTTCTCACTCTTTATGAACAAAACGTTTTGGGTTTTTCTTAACCACGCCTGCAATCACTTACAATGCAGTCTGTGATTTGCATGTGATTTGCATGGAGGCCCAGAGGTTGCTGAAGGATGCTGGTGCTGGCAGGTGAGGACGACACACAAAAGAGCAGTGACATGGCTGGGGGTTCTGGACTCCAAAACAGCCTTGAACCTGCAGCTTTTGGGAGAAACTGCAATGGAAACCACAAAATTACTTGGGGATCAAGATGCTTCTGTCATTTTCATGATCCTGGGACAAAGGTAAGCTGTGGCACACTGTGCCTCCTAACTTTAATTCTGTTATGCCAGATAATGCATCCAAAATCTCTGTGATGTTTAAGATCTCTGGGGCCTTCGGGACTTAAACAAATGTTTTTCTTGTGACCCTGGTGCCATTCAGACAAAGTATAGTAGAAAAGTGGGAAAGGAGATTTTTAAGCTGAAGAAGTTGACAGAAATCTTTGATTTCCAAAATCTTCATCTCAGGACAAGAGAGCTGAATTCAGTTCTTCAGTACTGGAGAGATTAGAGCCAGGGAAGCAGAATTAGTTGAATATTTTGAAGGATTTTCCCATCTGTATGATTTTGTAAGTCAATTTTCTCCTCTTTTTTGATCTTAGAGTGATCACTTATCTAGAGAATAGACAGCCTTGGGCTGGTCTGAGGCAAGAGTTCTCTGAATGCATCTGTGCTCTCATGCAGGCTCCTGATTTTGAGAAACATCAGAGCGGGTTTAAAGAAACTCCGTAAGGGGATACCAAAGCTTCCAGGGAAAATGTAGATCTTTTCCAGCTCTGTTGGATCTACCTCATGGAACTGGAGCCAAAGCCCAAAGTAATTTTACACTCCAGGACTTGTCTGAACCTGCATTCCCCTTGACTGCAGGCCAGCACATTAGTGCTGGCACCAGCATTCCCCTTCTCTAAGGAAAGGGAGTTGTTTGCAAAAGTGTTTTAAAGCATGGTTGGTTTCTTGCAAGCATGAAACAAGATGTAATGACTAAAAAATTCGTCATGCACCATTCTGTTTTAAACTGTGTTTTTCCTCTTGCAAAGAAGGAGGAACAGACTCAGACAAGAGGTGAAGATTTTTATGCTTTTTATTGCATGTCTTCTTCATATGAACTGTATTGGCTTTTATCCCCTGAGGTATTAAAAAGGAAGGTCGTCAAAACCATTTCAAAGAAATCAAAGAGCACCCAAAATACTCATAAACAAAAAAAGTTATTCTGCATACATGCAAGCTGATATATGGCCTAACTCCTGATCTTGCAGACTAATGCTCTCCTGTGCTCAGCACATGAAATCTCTGAAGGCAAATTACTCAGCACTAGCAAAAGAATTGGATGATTTGTCCATGCTTTCTACCAAAACCCCTGTGCCTCACACAGTAGCACCCATATAGCTCAGACAGAAGGAGATCCCTCCAAGGGATTAAACACTATCCCAGAAATGCTTCCCCTTCACTTTATCCAAAAACCACCTGAGCACAGCAGTCGCTTTGGCAGACTCAGGTGATAACAGGCCAGAAGGGTGAGGGACAGTTCTCACAAGAGGTGACAGATCTCAAGTGAAGCCATGGAGATATGCTAGGAGATGGTCAGAGACACAAATATTTGGACAGGATGTTAGAATATCTATGCAGATCATTAAGGATTACACATGGGGAGAAATGTTTTGAGAATCTTTTTTTTCAACGTGGTCTACTCCTGAAATGTTCCCCTTGTGAGTGCCACCACAGGCAACTGCCTTGGAAGCACCGAACTTGCATGTGCAGTAAGACCACGTGAAAAAAAGTAGACAAGAACTGAACATAGGTCATGAAAAATACAGAGACTATCAATAATATATGATGAAGAAGATAAGTGACCTACTGGCTATTCTTGGTTGTAATCTTCTGTTCATTTTGTCTCTGTTCAGGGTCATAAAGCTATAATGTTCTTGCTTCTATTTGTCACAGTCTTTGCAGACAGGCGAGAGAGGTCTCCTGGCTGGATTTCATGCAGCTTCCATGAATCTGATACCCTGCTGATCCTCTGGTGTGACTGGTGTGGAGCTCCTGGTCTGGCCTTGCCTCATGCTGCTCCTCGTTCTGCCATTTGACTTGATCTGGTCACCCAGCTGCTCATCCCAGCCCAGCCTCTGTGGCTCAGCTCTAGGCATGTGAGTGGGGTGCGGTGCTGCCTGCCTTGCGCTGAAAGGGCTGTGCTGCTCTCCCTCCTGCTGGCACTGCCAGCCTTTGCAGGCTCCAGCAAAAGAAATTCTCTGCATGTCTGTGTACTATGCAGTTGTCTCTTTAAACCCTGCACAGGCCCCAGTCACAGTACATCTTGGAGACATTTCAAATTTAAATACAACAATTAACAAAACCCACCAGGCTGAAAGTAGCTACCCTGCTGTCTCTTTGCTTCTCCCCTTTGTCCTTCTTCCCCTCTGCCATTTTTCACAAGACTACCCAACCCAAAAACGGAAAGAAAAGACATCCCATGTGTTTACAGTCTGAGACAGACTTTGTTTTGTTTGATGGTGTAATTCCCCTTTGGTGACCTCACTTTCATGTGTGATGTCCTGTGTGAAACAGCCTGTTTGAGCAGTGATAGGGTGATAGGGATAGCACAGGCGTTGTGTGTAGGAGGGTGTAAAGAGACTGGTGTTAGTGACTGGCTATGTAAGGCACAGCAGATGCAAACATCTAAGTGTGGATATTCCTCTTAAGGAGATCCTTGCAATCCTTCCATAACGCACATTTTCTGCAAGCTGTTTGTGAAGTGAGAGGTGTTAGCATTAATTCTGCTTGATTGCCAAACCTTTTTCTCGTGGAAAATGTCCCTCTCCTTCCATCTTTCCTGCAGTACTTCACTGTCTGAAGCCATGGAAGGACTTTCATGCCAAGATTGGGCCCTCTGTTGTAGCTGCACGCTGGTGATTGAGATCTCCCTCCCCAGGGAGGGTTTGTGCACGCCCTCTTCAGAGGCTCTCACTGAGTGCAAGATTGACCCCAGCAGAGCCTGAGTACAAAGCTCCTGTTTAAGAGATGGGATTGTAACAGAGGAGCCAGTGATCTCTGGGCAGATTTTAAAGACTATCTGCTGGATTAATTGACCGAATTTCTGGTTGTCCTTCCAGCCACACTGGCTATCTTTTTTTCAGTGTTTTGGCTACGAAGAAAATTGCGATAGATTATCTAGAAGGGTTAGCCCTTCTTCCTTTACAGAAGCTGGTGCAGTATTTCCTTTCCTGGAAGTGCTTCCTTCCACAGGTAGCACAAGTGCGTGTGCTTTCAGAGCTTTATCCCCACAAGTCAGCTGTGCTGCTGTAGCATTGTTTTTGCAAGCAATGCCTCAAATACCCACATCTCCAAAAGCAGGGACATGGAAGAAACACTGTATGGGTGGGTAACCAGTGTTGACTTCCTCAGTCCTGCCTGCCTTTCCTAAAATGGTCTTTGAGGCCTTTTTTTTCCCCAAAAGTACATGACTGAAATTAAGAGAGAAAAATGAGCTGTTAATTAGAAACAAACTATTTGCTCTAACAGCTCAGATACACCTGTGGCAGAGATTGCCATGTGTGATACATCCATATTAAACAGCATATGGGCAGGTTTTCTTTTCATAGTTGCCTTTATCATTAAAAATTAGTATCATTCTTGCACAGATGGCTTCAGCCCAAGCCGAGTGGGGATGACTCAGTTGTCCACTACATCCTCAATTGTATTTGGTGCTGAGAGAAAAGGTACTTAGTCTCAACCTGCAAGCAGGATATGCTGAGTACTTTTTGTGCCCTTTCACTGGACCTGCTCATATAAAGTAGAAATGTCAGTGATTAATATACTGAAGCAACTGTTTTATACTAGACACAGATTTCAGAGGTGAATAGGAAGAAGTACGTCAGATCCACTTGGGGTTCACAGAGGTAATGTAGTTCATGAAGTTGCTGTAAAGCTCTTTTCTTCCCTTCCTTGAGTGTTCCAGATCCACAGAACATATCCAAGAACATGTGTCTACATGAAGTTTCTTCAGGGCATTGTCATGGTACGAAATTAGAGCTGTACCTCTGGGCAGTTGTATGTCCTCATGTGTGTTCACTGTGGCCTTTCAGGCGCAAAAATGAATGAAATTCTGTTGACTTCAGGGCCTTGTCAGGTCACATACTCACCTGTTTCAGCAGCAGCCTGTGCTTGTCTCACATTCTGTTTAGGTCTCATTGTGGATTAGTACCACCTGAGGACTTAAGAAAGCAAATGTTAAAGGCAAACAGCAGCATTACAGAAGCCTCTGACAGTGAGGTAAGGATAAAGTCAGAGATCAGTGAGAAGTATTGTTTTCTCGGCATTTTATGCAGTCATACCTCTAACCTCACCTTCAAATCTACAGCCAACTCACAATCATAATGCCATACCTCCCTGTATAAGGATTCCTTTGTTAAACTTGAAGATGGTAAAATCTTGCAGATTGAAAGTTTTGTATTTAGAATTCAGATTTCTTGCAGCAAGGAATGGATGTAAATTCACCGAAGTGATTAAGAGATAATTCTTTCAGCGCAAAGGAAGATAGTAGTTGAAAGAAACATGAATTACTTAAAAAGGGAGATAATAGGCAAAATTCCTCCAGTTTTATGTTACGTGGTTCAGGAGCTGGTTCATGAACAAAGTTGCTACTATAAAGTTGGCAACTTCCATGGGAGGAAGAGTGCAGAAAACTGAAAATAGGAGCAATCTTAGATACTAAATTTTAATATACGGTTGCACATCTATAAGAGATATTGGAAATGCTTTGCAGTGCCCAGGAATCCCAATCCCATCACCGCTGAATTTCCCATAAAGTTATTTGAACACTTTCCTAAAAAATAAAAACTAAATTCAGATGTCCATAGGAGTAAAGCTTCAAAGTTCAGCAGGTGAGAGATCTGGGCTCAGAAGCCACAGCACACCAGGGCTGGTATGCTAGAAAAACCAACACACAAGGAAGAGCTGACTGCAGGATGGGATCAGGGTTCCTTCAGTAAAATTTTACTTCATTCAGGCTTTGGAAGTCCTGTACATTTAATCAGTTTAATTTTCTCTGACCTATCATCCTAATGTGTACACACACGCACACATGCCCTGCTCCGTTGCCCCCACCTTAAAATACCCTTAAAAATTAATAATTCTCATTCTGAATATGGAAGACTGTGAGCTCTATGAAGAAATGAGGCATGATATTTAAACAAGGAGTTTACTTGAACCCCCCCGTTTTATTTCAGATGAATGAGTGCTTATAAGCAGTTTTCCATTATTTTAAAAGACTGGCTTCAACACAGAGCTTGATTCTGGCCTGTGTTAATTTGGTGAGATCCCTATCTCCAACTCATGCTAATGACATCTCTACCCGGGTGGCTTCAGTGATTCTGGGAGATATCTTCTAAATAGCATCTGACAGAATAGATACTATTAAATGTGAGTAAGAGCGCTGGAATCTGGGTCTGTATCAAGGTTGGAATCTTCACTGAAAGCTCTTGAAAATGGAATAGGCTTTCACAGTCCTTTTCTATGTCACTGATTATTTTCCGCCACCTGCCATGCTGCATTTTTTTGTTGTTGTTCATGCTCCTCATGCTGCCCTAGCCTCCAGGTTTACCATTCTTTGTCTTCAACTCCTTGTCCCAACTGCTTTGACTTTCCAAGCAAATGATGAGAATTGAAGAGAGTTTACCTAGTCTCAAGACATGGAGGGAGAGCTGGATCACTCTGAAATATTTTAAAAAATTCCTCTCTGACTGAGTCATTTACTATAATTCTAATTTGAGGTGTCCTGATGTCTACTGTGGCTACTAGAAATTGACTTTATTGAGGCAGGAGCAGAGGAGACACCTATAGCCTGACACAACATTCACAGAAATACAATTGATTCCCACAAGAAAGCCTGATCCTCCAGCATCGAAGGCTCATGTTCAAAGAAGCTTAAAAACTTTGTCAACTGCACTTAGATTAAAGGAAAGCAATTGATGTGATGGATGGCTTATTCCCTGGAGTGCTCATTTGGGCCAGTGCATTTCAAAGGGGCTTCATTCATTGAAAGCTCAGAATTCATCTACTTATTCCATGGGTCAGGAGGGGATATTATATGAATATGTTAAGACCAGTTGAATGGTTGTGCTGGGTCAGAGCACCTATCCATCTAACCCGAGCACCCTACTACCAAAAGTACCTATGAACAGACTTCTCAGGAAGAATAAGAAATGGCGAATACTTGTGAAACTTCCTCCTAAACCTCTTTCAGGCCCCAATTATTTCCACTTCAGGGACTTCCTGGTTTTTCAATATATGTGTAGCTGTCATTTTATTTCTCTTCCATGTACATGTGCACTTTGAACCCACGTCAATTTTTAATACCCTTAAGTAATTTAGCAATATATTCTCCAGTCTACTGTTTACTGTGTGAATAAGCAAAATATTGTGCTTGTATTGGGTCTGGCTGATGTTATCTTTATTTGATGCTCTCCAGTTCTTGTACTAAAAGACACTGAACATCAACTGCCATCTATCCACGACACAACTATTTTGTGAATGTATACCACATCATACCCAGCTATCCCTTTTCCAGACTAAGGTAGTGTTTAGCCTTCGTATGACAAGGCTTTCATGCCCTTGATTATCCATCCTTGCTGCCTTTCTGTCAACCTTCTCTAAGGCTGAAGTAACAAACCATGGATTTATAAAGTCACAGAATACTGTTACATTTTGTTCTGCATTCTTTTTCTAATAATGCCAAAAATTCAAGTTCCTCTGTTGAATCCTACTAGGTATTGAATTGTTGTTTCAATGGAACCACTTGCAAGAGCCTGAGGAGCTCCTGAGTGGCAAAAACCAGTTTGAAGTCCATCATTCTTTGTGTGAACTAAGGGTTATTTTTTCCATGCACCTCACTTTGCATTTAGCTGTTTCAAATATCTTCTGTCATTTTATTACACATTCTGCTTTTTATTCTTCCTCTAAGACTCTATACAGTTGACCTGCAGTCTGACTGGTAAAGGTGCTGTCACCAACAAGTTTTTTTGCTCCACTATTCAACCATTTCTAGGTTTTCTTACAAATATGTTGAAGGGTAGAGGTCTCAGCACAGACCCCTGAAAAATTCCCCTTGATTCTTCCCTCCACTGAAAGAACTGATGATTTGTTCTCTTTCCTATCTTATAATCATGCCAGACCTTCCCTCTAAGGGCTGCATTTGTTGACGGTCTTTCTCAAAGCCTTCTGGAATTAAAAATAGACTGTATTGGTCAGATAACCCTGCCCAACACATAAGCTTGCTGACATCACAAAAAAAGCAGGATTTTGACCTTTTATGTAAAGCTTCACTGACTCTATCAGTATGGTTTATTCATGGTACAATGCTTATGCAGTTGCCTACTAACCCTTTATAATTTCTCTTAGTTTGTCCAGTATGGGCATCAGTCTGATATTCCTGTTATTCTCCACTGGGACCTCTGCATCACATATGTTATCCCCCAGTTCTAAGTACCCTGACTGTTTTAAATGAAAGGTTACACAAGTCTCCAGCAATTCAGCTACTTCATCCTTGAATTGCTTTAAAACTCATGAGTGATTACCATGTGGTCTTGGCAATGTGTTACTGCTCTTTATACCATTTTTTCCCCAACTCCTTCTGTAGTCACTTCAGTGTCAGTTATGACCTGAACTAACCCAAGAGTCTCTCTTTACTCCTGGGGCAGGCCAGGGCACAGAGTCGCTCTTCATGAGAGCAATTACAGATGGGATTTTCTAAGCTTAGAAGCACTCAGAAACGAAGAATTTAAAGTAGGGATAACATTCACTCTGTGTTATGCTGGTCTCAGTGTAGGCTGAGTCCTTGTGTTGCAGCAGTGGGCATTGCATTTGGTGAGTTCAGGGGGTTAAATCTGCACCAAATGCTTCCACAGCTCCTTCTGCCTCCAGCCCAGGGGAACAAGAAAAGTCTGAAGAGAAGGGATACTGTGGAGCGGTGAGGGCTGCCTGTGCTTCCCCACAGGTCGGAGTGGCCTGAGAGAATGTCGGCAAAGCATGTCTGCTTGCCAGCTGATTTCTCCTTGGGTCAGCAGGGCCAACTGCATGACTTCCAGGCCTCATTTTTGTTCTCTTTGCATTCTAATAAAGGAGAACTCTTGAGTCGGTTCATACTGTTCCTTCAAGTTTCTTCTTTTCACTGTCTCTACTGTGAAAAGATTATAAACCTTCTCCTGTCAGCTTTCAGCTCCGTGTTGCTTCTGCCTCTCTAAGTTGCAAAGGTGGAAGGCACTAAAAGCATCAAAACCAAATCCCTGATAAATTCTATAATTTATCAAGCTGAGCTCTGAGAGAGCATCTTCTCTCTCCAAACAAGAGCAGAGTAGTGTGAACTAAGAGTTTTTGGTCAAGAAATGATAGTGGCTACTAATAGATGACTTGCTTAAGTGAGTTTTCATCATCAAGCTAAAACAGAACAGTTAAGGTAAGGCTTAATAACAGGTGGGTTTTTTCCTTAATAACACATTACACTGAACTGATCTCTTGATGGTCCATTAGTCCCATCAACCCACAGATGGTTTCATGTGTTAATTGCTTAACAAGTGGGCTGTGCTCTGGATGGTACTGAAGTGTGTTTGCACTGCGGAAACACCGTATAATTTAAAATAAAAATCTGGTTTAGATGCAGCATTATCTTAAAACCCCGACCCTCTCCTGCTGTACATAGTTAACAGTGAAAAGACTGGTGAAAAAATGTATGAAATCACAGGAAGATTTATGTTAAACGTACAGACTAAAAGGTAGAAAGAGAGAATGAGATATCAGAGAAATGGAAAAATCACGATGAGAAAGGACAGTAAGTTTGTTTAGGGGTCAGCTCCATTTCCCTTCCTTCAGCCACCTGAAAGGTAGATGCGCAGCCTTCAGTACTGTATCACTCTTGTCCATGGCAAAAATGTGTTTTCAACTCCTGCCTCAAGACAGAATGAACTGCCATGTTAGAGGTGTTTATGTTCTGTGTGGACTGTGGAGGGAAGCTAGGCCAATAGCTTGGATGGCTAAATTTAGCAGACTTAAACTCCAGACCTAGTGTAGTCTTGAGTGAGGCTTTTAGGGTTCAGTTTTTGGAAAAGCAGCCAGGCAATTCAATATGTGGAAGCATGGGTGTGACATGCCCCTGACCTGAAGGTACTTTTTGCATCTTGCAATTAACGCAAGTACTTAAGTTATCCTCTGTGAAGATGTTGCAAGTTTTATTGTTGGCTTTCGATCTTTCCCTGATTCCAGCTTTAATGTCTTGGGTTAGCTGTGAGGACACTTGTTAAAATGTTAGCAGTTGTTCTTGCAGACCCTCTGAATTCCTCCTGAAGAGCTGAATGCTTTTATGACTTTAAAACTGTCTCTCTTAGTTTAATTTCAGATTCTAATGTTTCCCATTATATGCAAATAATGGTACCTTAGTTGTAGGTGTGTTGCAAAGATTAATGGATTAATGCTCCAAAAATGCTATAGAAAATGTAGTAATGTCTTAGAAAAGTTTTCTATATTTTTTAATTTTTAAAGCTATCATCACCACATTAATTGAACAAACTAATTAAAGAAATCTTGTAGTGTAATTTGCAATCCCCTAATAAATCTCCTTTGAGTTGGATCTCAGAGATTTCTTGGTTTTCCTCTTTTCTTTATCTTGCTCTCTTGACAAATTATAGCACAGCACTGGTTTAGCACACACTCTGGCTTTTCTTGGGAGACTCTGTGCTGGGAGTGGTTTTACAATACTGATAAATAATAAGTATTTCCAGGCTCTTATTCCCAGATGCAGCTCACAGGTGGACCAACAGTTAAATCCTTCCTTGCTTCCTTTGCTAAACTCAACTTTGTACTCAACATGCTCCAAGTTCAGCCCTCTTTTTTTTAAACATCAAAATGCCCCTGATGCCCAAGGAACAGGTGGGTAGCCTGTAGGTAGTGAACCTGCAGTTAGAAGAGATTGAAATTCAAGTGACTCACCTCTTTTTCTCTTGCCCTTTCCCCACCTCATGCTCATTAGTGTTCTGAGGTACCTTCCCATTGCCTGTCAGATAAAACACCACTTGAACTTCTACAGAAAAGGCTGAATGGGGCCAAAACAAGAGTGGTTGGAAGAAAATGGTGCAGGGAAACTGTTAAAAAATGTAGATGCAGTGAAAAGGGTGAGGGAATTTTTTTTTCTTACCGCCATATTTTTTCCCCATTTATTAATATTTTCTTTTACTCCTCACAACAACAGTTTTTGGACGATATTAACACCGTGATCTCCTGGCAGTTATTTCGGTATGGAAAACTGAGACTGTCATCTGGAGGTATTTAAAACTTTATGGTTGGATTCACACACAAATATTTTTATGGCTCAGAAGTCTTTGGTTTTCAGACTTCCTTTGTTCCCATCCTACCTTCCCTAGTAGCTAATTTTCAGGTGATTTGATGAATATGCAGATCAGATACAGAGTGTTTCGGTCCCACCATAGGCGGGCATCACTTGTCTTTGGGGCTTACTCTGAATGTTCTGCTGCAAATCCCAAATGCTGCATTGTAAACCCATTTAAAGCATGTGAGAACACGGACCAAATAATTTTTGCTATAATCCGTATGTTGGCCAATCTCTGTTGAAAGGGAGCTGACTTCTCTATTCCTTTAAATTATACTTAAAACTTGCTGTGTTCCAAGCTACAGTTTAGGTAAAGGTCAGTTCCGTAGATGATCTGTAAACATTTAATCAAAATCTGGTTTTACTTTAAGGCTCTTTGTCATATTTCAAAACTGTCCCTTAAATGCAGTTTTAATAGAGAGTCACGGTTTGTTTTGGATTGCTATCAAGCGCACTTCTAACTCTTTAGAATTGCTTTATTTCAATTGGGAACCGAATCTTTACTACTGAACATTGATCTGAATTTCTAAACTGACTTAGATGGAAAATGGTTTTGAAAAAGAGGTTTATTTAGTAAGTGAAAAGGCTCACTCAGCAGATCAGAGATCAGCTTCAACCACTCAGGCTAGAGAGATATATGCCTACAGTCACATATGATTGCTTACCTATGATTTTTACACAAACTGTTGTGTAAACAGGAATTTTTATTCCTGTTTGCCTTCCAAATTTGCTCATCTCTTTTACCTAGTCAGTCCATAAAGACATACAGTTGTTTGCATATTTTAGCAAAAGAAGCCTGTACTTCTTGAAAAACAGAAAGGTAACTTGGAGGTTTCAGTGTTACAGGCTATTACTTTGCACTGAGCATTTGTGCCATGAAAAAGAGAGTTTAAGAGTACCTCTACTGATTTCTTATAAGCATGCTGTGGTTTAATTGTGGCTAAATTGCTAAATTAGTTAGGAAGTTTGGAAAGAATGTATTTTCTTCCCATATTTTACAGTTTTATCTCTACTTCCAATCTCTGTATCTCAACACAGGTCTTCCTCAATGGCGTTAAAATTTGGTGCTTCCTTCCAGGCTTAGAGCTTGGGGTGCGTAAGGGAGCAGCAGTTGGAAAGTGCGCAGACAGTCTTTTTTAAGGAAGGTTTTTGGATGTGAGACCTTCCAGGGAAATTCTCCCATGGTTTCTGGATGCTTCCCTTTCCCAGGAGGCCAGTGGCCCAGAGCTCAGTGTAATCGTGATGGCAAGGGGGGCCTCCTAATTGCCTTGGCAAGTATGTGAAATTTAGAATAACATTAATAATGTTACCTTATACCTCATTCCACATCCCTTGTGAAGGAAAGTATTTGTCTTCATGAGATCAAGTCTAAAAAACAGTTCTTGGTTGTGTCTGTTTTGTATTTAAAGTGGGCCACAAAAATGGACTACACAGCACAGACAAGCCCACAGGAAATAAAAAGCTGAAGAACATAAGCTCTGTGATAATGAAGAAAATTAAAATGGTTTTCTGGAAAGTAAAAAGGTAAAAAGATTTCCTTTCTATGTAATAAATAAAATAGTTTGTTTTTCTTTGCTTTCTGCCTTTCTTTATGTATTATGAATTAAGAAGAGACCTTTGAGGTGCCTCTGCATATGCCTAAGAACATATTCCTTTTGTCCATTAGGAAGAAAACTCTAAGTACACCATTATCATATAGATACTTTCATATGGATTGCTGATTAATGCTCCTTACTGTAACTGGAATGGCTGGATGCCTGCTAATGCACTTCCAAATATTCCCAAAGATTGGCTGTGGAGACACTCTCCAGATTTGCATTCAGAAGGGTATGACCTGACAGTAAAAGAAAACAAAATTGGACCGATGGAAATAGACTGTCACTGAGTCTTAAGTCCAAGTCACCTACTGAGTTTCTATTTAATTTGTGTTTGGTGGGTAATGAAGGATTGACTTCTAACATTCATTATAGCAAGGCATTATAGTTAAGAGTGACAAAATGCTCTCATGTCAAAACCTTCTATTCCTCTGCATAAAAATTTCCAGCAAAATTACTCTTTGGGCTGAAATTACTTATGCTTTTTCTCCTCCTCACAGAAGTAATTTGTTTTTAAAAACTATTAAAATGCTCTTTGGTGGAGGTGAGAGAAATATATTAAAAAAAATTATTGTGTTACAGAATGTGATTGTTTGATCATAAAAGAAATTACTTACAATCACAACTTCAGACTTGCTGGGTTTCATATCCAAGGAGCACAGGTGATTGTTCTGTGTTTGGAAAAGTTTCATTAGGTAGAAATATCACACAGTCTTGCCAGTTCCATTTGCCTTTTCAAGGCAAACTGTGAGTCATTCTGCAGAAATATGTTCATGGTATCTGTGAGTGTTTGTGTTTGTGTTTGTGCAGGCAAGCGGACATTTCATGTTCATAGAACACTGTGTGGCTAACAGTGTATTTTGTATATGCAAATATATATCTACTGTCATGTAAAGCTATACACCAGCACCTATTATTTGTGGCTTTTTGGAGTTCCATTGGAAAAACTGGCCCTTGGTATTTATTCGCTTGCTTCTCTCTTCCGTACCATAGTTTGTGTTAGAAAAAAGAAGAAAGCAATATGCCAATGAATTTTCAAGTAGACAGTTAAAGATGAAAGTAAACCAGTGTAATGGGGCAGGCAAATAACTTATGAAATAAGGTGGTTTTTTCTATATTATTTTCACATTGCAGTGGATTTGAGAGAAAATTCAAATGTAGCATATGAGGAGAAGTAGAGTCATGAAGAAATTAATTGGTCGTTCCATTCCTTGGTTTTGGAAAGTCACAGATGTCACTGTAGGAGCTGTGCCCAGGAACAACAGTAGTGCCAGTGAAGTGATTTGTAGTAGTACAGGAAGAGGCTGCTGATGTAGTGGGTGAACAGGTGAGAGAAGACTACTTGGAATTTCATTGGATTGCCATTCTGACTGAGACATTTTATTTCAAATTATGCAGTATGTCTCTTGCTTATAAAGAGAAACTTAGAGGAATTTTTAAAATCAAATGCGACAATAAAGCTTGCCAGACTTTCGAGTCTGCTCCTGTCCCTCCATTCTTCTGCAGCTGGCAATAGTACACCATAATGACAATCACTGAGCTCTGCATCTGCTCTGGTAGCTTTATACCCATTATCTGTGTCCAAATAATCATATGAGTTCCCTTCTATTTGATGTGTACATGGAAGCTGGGTCTACAGGCTGGACCATACTTGGAATAAAGGGAAATTGTGTCACCTGCAGGCCTATTCTATCCCTTGGAGGTTAAGCTAAGCTCAGAAACCACAAGGATAGCTGATCTCTGTATTTTTGGCTCATCACTTCCAAATCTGATGTCATGTTTGGGAATTTTAGAGGTAGAGATCTCTGTTTGGCTATACAAGTGAAAAGGGGGCAGGGCAGTTGTGGTTTCTCTTCAGGTCAAGGATGATGTATTTCCAGTAATGATGATGACAATGATAGTCTGTGATCAGAAGGAAATGTTCTAGGAATCAAATTGCAGAGCAGATAGGTATATAAAATAGATAGATAGATAGATAGATAGATAGATAGATAGATAGATAGATAGATAGACAGATAGATAGATAGGTGGATGGATGGAGTAAATAAACTCTTGTATGTCAGCAGTAACTGGGGAAAGTAATTTTCAATAGGTTCTTGTGATTGTACAGGGAAGAGAAATGAAACTATACCATTGCAACAAACCCGCCCTCATTAGTGAGAGCTGTTACCCAGGAGACAGGTGATAAACCTATAGTAAAGAAAGCAGAATGTAGGCAGAAGAGAGAGAAAGGGAGTCAAAATTAGCAGCAGGATTTAAGGCATACACTGGAAAACCCGCCTAAGACACACCCAAACCTGTCGAAACGAATCTGTGAATTTTCCTTTGGCCAGTGTTCCTCAATGGAGTTTGAGGCTCATGCCTAATCTTTTTGGTCTTCATTTCCTTATGCTTCAGATGTTTTCTCATGGCCTCTATCTCAACGTGACAGAGCCCTGAAATGCACAATGACAAATAAGGTGGTGGTCATATGGTATGTTAAGAGGGTCGTCATATGATATGATCGCGGCATCAATGATCCTTAGTGATCTAAAGAGATCTGGTTTTATATCCCCTGAATACTTTAGGATTTATAATTTTTCAACAGAATTGTAAATCAGACCCAAGTTTGGGTGCTCAACACCTAGGATTATAGGACTATTTTTCCTCCAAAAGCTGATCCTTTCAGTTTGTGTCCCAGAACTTGCAGGACATGGTTATAAGGCATCAAATCTTGATTTATCTCAAAACTGGCAGTGTTCTAGGTTCTTACAGTCACCAGAAATAACCTCTTGTATCTCAAAAAAGATAGCAGAAACTTTAGGATGAGAGATTAAATTCTCCTATACTTCTGTGATTGCAATTCTTCAGGAAAATAAGCCTTTCTCATTTAAATTACCAATGTTTGAAATGAAGTCCCCAAAAAAAAAAGTACACCTTAGCTGCTGTAATCCTCTGCCCTAGTGCAAAGCAGACACTGGTTATCAGCAGTATAAACAGCTGAAAAATGCAGTGAAATTTAACAAAAGCTGGAAAATCCACTTTTAAAGCTATCGCACTGTCCAGAGTTTGCTCTTTTGTGCCTTGCTTTAATGAGACCTTTGCTTTACAATGGGTGATCTTAAAGGAGACCCATGAAAATTTATATTTTATTACTGCCAGTTATTCTGTCTGAACTCCTTATGAAACCGGTGTCTCACTCCCTCTGTCTTGTTCCAACAGTGTAGAGCCTCAAGTGTCTTCAGCATCCCCAAATGGTCTTTGAACACACATCATCATAAATAACAACACCAACAAGGTGGGTCTAGATTAATTTTATTTCTGGGAATGACCTCTATTTTGTGGGGCTTGGGGAGCTGAAACAAGGCTTGTGTTAATAAGAGTGGAAAAGAGTGCTGCCCACAATTTGGAGTCTGCTAAGGAGAACTCAGCCAGCTCTGGTTCAGGCAGCTCTGGGAATACTTGTCTGGTGCAAGGACAAGGAGGACAGGGCTGCACTGAGCAATGATACAAGTGTGCCCTGCTGCCAGATTTGTCAGAGAGACTCAGAATAGCAAAAAGGTGACTTCCAGGCAGGAGGTTTTTTATTTTTTTCAGACTTCTTTATTTTAAGTGTGAAGGTTTTCTGTTGTAAGAACTATACAGCTGATGCAGACACATGGTGTCCGATAAAACTTGTGCTTATGGGCATATGCAGTTGTTGATCTCTCCCCAGAGTAATTTTTGAAGCAGCTGTCACCCAAACTTGAGAGGGAAAAGGGTCTGGCAGACAACAAATGAGGAAGACCAGGAGCCTTGTTACAAACACCCTGATGGTGAGTGCAGCAGGAACCCCACAGAGCCGAGCTCTTGGCCTTACACCTGTCTGAGCTCCAGGCAGACTTCAGCCATAACTCGTACCTTTCCATAAAGCAGTATCAATGAGCTTCAAGACTTCAACATGCAGAAACCAGGCTTCTTCTGTCACAGGATTCAGTAACCCACATCATTCTTGCAGATATTCAAGCAGAGAGTAATTCAAGGGAGCTAAAGGATTTCCTCTTCTCTTTCTTCCTTGCAGTATCATCCCCTAGTAGGGTGTATTGTGCCTGTCCTGCCATGGGATGAAAGGAAGGCTGTGCATGCTGCAGGCCCCCGGGGCCATTGTGGTGATTGCTTATGATTTACCCTCTGCAGCTGATTCTGGTGTAAGAGGTGTGTGTGGATACAGCTCTCCCTGAGGGCAGAGCCTCACGGTGGCTGCTTCCTCTGGACCACCAGCTCTGTGTGGGGATGATGCCCATGAGTAGTTTGTCACAAGATCCATCCCAGTGACCTAGGAACTCAGGGCTACAGGGAATATCTTTTTTTCCTTCGTTTTCTTCCCCAGGTGAAATTTTGCATGACAGAATCCAGGCTACACTGAAGGCAGTGCTCAGAAATTTGCAGTAAGTTATTTTTGCCCTGGCAATGCTCTCCAGACATAGCAACAGTATTTGAAGACAACGAGCATGAAGCAGTAAAATATGCCAGATTTGAGTATTTGACCAAGATACTAATAAAGCTGGCAGTGTTAGCAGGATACGTACATGCCAGTGAACTCACATGGCAAATGTGTGCAGACACCTCTTTTTATATTGAAACCACCTCTTTTTCTGTTCCATGAAACAGGGGGAGAAGTTGTTGGCCTTTTCAAACCACTAACATTTGGATTTATGAGCATGCCACCCATATTTTTGTGTGGGGAGAACTGCCATCTCAAGTCTTGCCACTGCTAAAATTAACTGACATCTTAGGCCACATAAGCTGCTTATTCCCGAATGTCAAGCCACTAGGGACATTTTCAGCAAAGAGAATGTTAATGGGATATTTCTGAGAATAGGCATTAAGTATGGAAAACACTGGAGCAAAGAAATGCATATTTGAAAATCATCTGAGTACCTTTGGCACTAGTCAGAGCGTTCTGCAATGGGAAGCTGGTGAGATGCACAGCTGTACAGAGGGAGTTGTGAGACTCAGTTATATCCTCATCCTGAACACTTTGTATTAGCTTCCATTCCCATCACAAGGAGCACTTATTCCTTAGCTTGTTCAGCAAAGAGGTTCTTGTCTCCGCTGTCCTATCAACCCTTATGGCTGTGGCCATCTCATTCAGATCTCAGGAAGAAAATCACTTTTTCCTACCTCAAACAAAAATATAATAAGGGAAATACCGCATGATAACAACTGTTTTGTGCCCCATAAGTGAAGCCTGGGACTAATCAGCCACTAACTTGATTTGCTGAGATCAGAATCAGATGAGAAAGAAAGAAAATGTAAGCTGTGCTTAAGATTAGTATTTTATATGTTTTTACATTACAGACTGACTATAAAAGTCAGTCAGCCAAGACTGGCTAGTCATGTGAAAGGAGCTCATTTGCCTATGAAGCCTCACTGCTGCGTGCAAGCTGTTTTAAAAGGGACTGTGGAAAGCTGGGATCCCTGCTGCACATGCCTAGATCACTGAAATAGATTTGCATGATAGCTCCTCTACTGTGTGAAAAGTGTATTGGTTTTGAGATCTGGCACCTCCTTTTCTCCTCTGAACTCAAAAACACACCCGGGCAGCTCACCTCTCTCCCTTACAGTGCTCATCCATCCTTAGAGACAAAGGAAACCAGAACACTCTAACACAAAACCACCCAAAATCTCACCCTGCTGATACTTGTAGAACAGATCACAAGTAGGTTATCAGTTTCTTGTCATTTCCCCCTGTGTCTTAGTTTGATAGACAGGTGTCTGCTAAGGAAGGTGGGAACCTTCCTTAGAACAGAGAATGTGAACCCCCTTCCCTCCGAATTATTATAACTTTAGAATCAAGGGCTCTCAGGCAAAGGTATGGGAAAAGGAAGAAGAGTTTTTTACTAGTATCTATAATGAGATAAACAATCAGTAACAAAAAGAACAGTGAACAAAGTAAAAAAAGGTAAACAAAACAAAAAAAACTCAGTGGCTAATGTCCCTGGGCTGCCAGGCGCTTTCCCGGTTGGTGCAGTCACGGTCACGGCCAGCAGGGGCGCTGTTGGGCTCCCAGCCCAGCAGGGCAGGTGCGATGACTCCCGGGGAGCTGCAGATGGCGCTGTGGCGCGAGGTTGGATCTGTGCCGCGCGTGATGGCAG
>VZRL01002494.1:3747461-3804888 GCA_013397895.1 Origma solitaria | reverse complement strand
CTCCCCCCAACCTCCAACACCCTGCCTACACCCCCTTGCCCCTACAGTTTATCCTAATCAAAGTTTATACATTCCAACTGATATCTGTTGATGCAGGAATTGCTTTGCGTTTCTGAGAAGCACATTTGCTGGGTAACCTTGAATGCAAAAAGTTGGAGGGAGTCTGCAGAAATACATTACGGATGTCCTGATGAGGCAATTCCCTGGGGAATACAGACAGGTCTCTCTAATTAGGGGAGATTGACTTAAACAGCAGCTGGCCAACCGCAACCCCAATTACTGGAACCACTTATGGAAAGCTCAGGAGATATGGTCAGGTTTTCAACAGCAGATGATTTGGGGTAAGTACTGGATATTCAGCATTGCACACTGGGCCTTTTTTGGGTTTGACTGTCATGGCTTAAAGTTAAATTTGCTGCTAGTGCAATGAATTATTTTCTCATAAAAATATAAAGAGGTGAATTCTTCTCAACTTCACTGCTTCAGCTTTTACCTTCTTTTGACTAAAAGCCTCTTCCTGTGAGTAACAGACACAGAAAGGTATTGTTTAATGGACTGACTGCCAAGTCCTTAGCAAAGCTGGCCTTTTCGAAGCCACATTTTATGGCAGGGATGGACTGAGATTCCACTCATAAACCCAGTAATGAACTGTATTACGGAGGTGATTTCATGATGTTTCTGTCTAAAAGTGAGCACTGCTAGAGGGTTCCAAGGCAGGTGGGAGCTGTAAATATTGCTCCAGAAATAAACAAACCATGATACTCTCCCAACTCCCTTTCTCATAAAATCCCTTTCTTGCTGCACTGAGCAGTATCCTCAGCAGAATTTGTCACCTTTTCCTTCTCTGGGTAACGCGAGGCCTCTAAAACATTTGGTCTGTTGCCTCAATTAAATAGCATCGGCTGAGAAGCAGAAGCACAAAAATAAATAAAGAAATTATCATTGGTGAACCAACAAGTTTATGTTGGAAATGACCCATAAACCCAGTTTGTGCAAGAGTTTTGTGGTTGTGCTCATAGCAGCAGCCCAACATGTGCAGCTTTCAGTGGCAGTGATTACATCAAGGCAGTGAATCTCTGGGAAGTCGCCACCTCTCCTGCGGAATGGTAGTGGAATGGCACCAGTTAGGTGCCACAAATGTCATTCATTGCCAGTGGTTCCCAAAGTTATTTGCCATGTTGTGTATGCTACATAAAGGGAACTGCTTTTCTCTGTCTGATTCTAACACACCTTTCCATACTATAGTAATTTAGCTTTCCACAACCACTATTTTATTCATTTTTATATTTTGCCTCTTTGTCCTGGTATATATTTACTGTCTGGCTGTCTTAGCTAAGGCCCAACCTTCTCATTACTGATCTCAGCAGTGTGCATGACATTATGACAATTTTATGAATACACATTTTCACGTGGTTTGCTTCTCTTTCTTGTCGGCAATTATGAGCTGTCATTAAAAGTAGGAGGAATGGTTACTGTGCTGTTATAATTTTAAACCAACATAATCTAAAGGGAATAAGGTGAAGGGAAGAACATAAAGACTCCAAAAAGCAGTGCAGAAGAGGTGAATTGGGAAAAGGATGAATTAGTGGAAGAATATACAGAACAGGAAAATTGTAGTTCCAAGTCTCATAATTTCAGTTTATTCCCTGGTACAGGGGGCCTGTGACATTTTTCTAGTCACAGTTCAAGCAGCTGTGTTTGGGAAAGAGTACCTGTAAAAGCCAGCAAAATTGTCAATATATAGTCAGCTAGATCATAACATACACAAAATCAGCTATGGCCATGCTTGCTTCTTGTTTGCTTCCTTAGAAAACTAAAAAGCCATAAATATAGTGGAACAGTATTGCCTTTCACAACCTGCATCAGTATTTCAAAATTGTTGCCCAGTCAGTTGATGACACTTCTCTGTTTTCCTGAATCCTGTGAAGAAAACAAGGCCTTCCATCATGAGATGGGTGGGCAGCATCAGTGTTTAGCAGATTCCTATTTCTCTCCATGGCCTACAGAATCAGTATAGTCAATTAGTTTAGTCTAAACCTAATTTTCAAGCAGCTACATTTACTTTGGGTAAAATGAATGCTCCCCTCCAAAAAAAGGTGTGAAATAGAGTATGAAGAACTGAGTAAGGACTTCCCAGACCCAGTGTCAGGCTCAGGATGCAGCTAGTGCATCCAAACTCTGGCATGGCCAGTCAGAAGAGAGATTACTCATGGATGTGACAGAGGATCTGCTGAGTACCATGTCCAGCAAGGAATGAATGGGACTGAAAGGGTTGATGGATATCATCACAGCAGTAGCACCTGCCAGCAATGGATTTATGGCAACAGCTCTAATTGTTTTTACTGAGAGGGCAAAATCTTTCTGGTAAATAAGCTTCTAAATTTATTGCTTGATTCTGGTTGTTATCAGAATTTATTTGTTTGCCATAGTAAGCAAATTCTGCATCATTGGGGCAAAGACAGGTGAAACGAGACTACACTTAAGAAAGCTGAGAAGTCGAGAACAATAAAGCCTGTCATCTCCGTCGCATAGTTAGTCCCATAGCTAGTCCTGAAGTCCCCTTTCTGCTGATGAGTTGGCTATTCTTTGCTACAAAAGCTTGTTCATTGAGACCATTCTCTGGGTTCTCAGAGGATTTTACTGAGAAGAGGAAGAATCACATAGTTCTATGTTCGTGGCACAGTAGAGACGGTAATGAAAATGTCTGGTGTGATGTAAAACTAGATCCTAACAGAGTGGTGAGCTTTCTTTTTCTTCTTGTAAATCCCAGACCATTTCCATGTTGGGGAAACATTACAACCATAACTATAAACAGACATGATATCCCCAGCATTCAAATGTATCCATGCATTGGTCTAAAAATGCTACATTCTAGGGCTGAGCCTGGGCCTTACTTTTTTCTTCTAAGGAATATGCACTGAGCATCCTAACATCCAGGGATATCAGGGAGAGATTCAACACCAGCTCTTTAGAGAGTCGTGTAGAAAGGAAGGTTATTGTTGTGGAGGATTAAAAGGAAATTAGGAAAGATAATACACTGATCTGTCTGGAGAATACTCCAGACAATTATAAGCATCAGCATGTCAAAGCAAATTCCCGTGCTCCCCCTCTTCAAGGAATGCATTGTAAAAGCAGACATTCATCTTGATATTTGTCTCCTATGGAAATGAAGGTGGAAAAAGCTACAGAAAAGTAGTGGAAAAAACTGGTAATACTGTTAGCTAAAAATGCACAAGAATATCATCTAAAGAGAGGAAAAGGAGGTTTTGCCTGATCCCAAGATGTATTGCATACTTCCACATAAGCAGATTGCTACCAGAGGTAAGTCATAAATACCATTGCTAAGTAAGTGTGAAATGGAGTCATGGGATATTACTAGTCTATGACATTCTTGGATAAAAAATATAAGGAAATCAAAATAGAAAAATGAGAAAGGAGGCAAAGAAATTCTTATTTTTACTTTCACACGCAGGTTGAATCAGCCTACCATGTAATTCTGTATCAGAAGAAAACTCTGTAACCTAAGAGCCTCCTCCATTTTTCATAATCATTTGATCAAACAAGGCACAGCCTAATAGCAAGAAGATTGCAAGAAATTTTAATAACATCAGCTTATTGAACCAGTGAAATACAGGAACATGACAGACCTCTCCTTGCAGGATGTTCAATTACTTTTATGTTCTTGCTGACTCATGAAGGGAGGTCCTGGGCTTATCTTTCATAAGTAAAGGCACAGAGCCAGATCTCAACTGATATTGAGCCACCACAGCCCATCACCAGGACAGCCCTTTCTTTTAATTTTTAACTTGTGTGGCATTTCCTAGGTCTCTACATCAAGCTTTTACTTTTTTTTTCCCAGAGAACTCTGAAGAGTGGCCTTTTTGTTTTAGCTATGGTTTATCAGTTTCCATCAGAACCTGGAAGAAACAATATCTGGCCCAGGAGGCCAGAACAGATACTAGCTCAGCTAATGAAGATGGATCTTGAGGCTGAGAGTATCAAGGTTTAGCACAGACCTGGGTTTTTCTTTAGCAGTGAAAAGAGGTGGAGTAAGTTCCTGTCTCTGCCACAGCCCTTCAGAACATGTAGCTGGATGTATTCAGTAATATATCCAGGCTGATGCTAAATGAGTTACAGTGACTGTGTCTAAAAAGCCAATGATTAAAAACTCACTTCTGAAATATTATGTACCATGAAATGGTGGAGATCTGTATAAACCTTGATTGTGGTGTGTGAAAGTGTAATCTGTCTTTCAAGCTGGGCAGCTGTTTGCCTGATTCTTGAATTAAAACAGTCTGGATCGTGTAAACGAACACCTTCCTCATTTATATGCTGTTCATATAAAAAAACAGGAATTCTGTTCTGCTGAACAGAAACGGCTATTTCTTATTTTTTCAGCTAAGGATTTAAAGTGGCAATATGACCACTTTTGACACTTCTGGCGTCTCCTGCCAGTTCTATAGATTTTTATTTATTGGTTGTTACAGCCCTCATTTGAGGCAGGGTAGTGGAGGTTCTTGTTAATAGATTCCTTGTGGTGGATTAGAGTGAAACAAAACTGAATGACCTGTGTGCATGTGAGCCAGGTTTGTTTTAAAACAATTAGGTTGCAGCAGAAGCCTGACACCTCCCCTGCAGAGGGATTTTACTCTGTCTGGGGCAACACTGTGGAAATGAGTTGGGGGCTGCTTTGGGGGTCTTTGATGGTTTGTGGCCTCTCCTAATGACACAGCTGCTGCTTGGCCCTGCTTCTCCTTGTGCCAGTTGTGCCTTATCTGGAGGGAAGAAACCTCCTGGCTTCCATGTGAACACCCAATACCTCCCATGGCAGGGGGTTTTACACTGTCCTATGCAGATGTACCTTACTGAGAGGGAGTACTTTTTTTTACTTATAAAAAGCATTACCCCACCTCTGGAGGATTTGCTTCTTACCTGCCTTTTCCCTTATCTGGCATGAAAACACTTTAAGTCAGCAGTCCTGGGTTATCAGGGAGAAATTAGAAATTTAGCATATGGCTCAACCAGTTTATCTAAACAGAGTTCAGTCTATCACATTATTTCAATGTGATTTAATATCCAGGGCATGATCAAATGGCAAATCTAAGTATGGTTTTTTTTTCATTCCAGCAAAACACTTAGATAGGAAGTAGAGGTAAAATGTTATTTTGCGTTCATATGCCTTTTCTCACTCTCTAAGTGAGAATGAATGAACAGCTACCATTATATCAATGAGAAAAACAACTCCAGTTTTGACTGAACCATAGGTTTTCAGAGAAGTGAAATGGTTGGAGTGCAGGAGTTCATCAGCACTGATATCCCAGTGATTCATAAAACTCTGAAGTCTAATGGGGCCAAGATTTTAGCCAGAAGATTTGAAAAAATGCTCCATTTTCCAAAGCAGGCCCAGTCTGCTGGTGACCTAAAGCAGTGTAATAGTTTACAGGAAGAGCTTAAAGGAGGTCATGGTTTCTACTTGTCCAGTGTCTCGGTTTATGACTCTGTCATGATTTGTACATATTTTCTAATTCCCTTTTTTTGACCATGCCTCTTTCCACCTGCCTTTTTCTGTGGCCTCTCCCATCTCTATTTATGTCATAGTCAAGCCAGTTCGCAAAAACAGGAAAACATCATTGCTCATTAACATTCAGGTAAGCCCTAAAACGTGTCAGACCAGGCACTGATTGACTCCATCCCTGGTTCTTCCCCTCTAGATTCAGCTTGATTTTCACAACAAACAGAAAAGTGAAGTTTTCTGTTTATGCACCCCAGGTATTTTCATCTGGGGAGAAACAAGATGTAATTAAGGGCTAATATATTCCATATTATATAATCCATAGGAACATGCTTGTCTTTAGGTGCAAAGGAAGGCATAGATCTGTGCAAAAGATGATAAACCCCAGCCATGGAAAAAACTACAGCTTTAAGACATGTTCCTAAACAATGATAATGTAGGAAATCAAAATGGGATTGATATCAAGAACCAAGTCACACAAGACTTGTATTTTAAACAGTTTTCTGTATGCCATCTCACAATGTCAGAAGCTTAATTAAGTTTGGCTTTAAATTCTTCCAGCCTAAAAAAATAAATAAGTGACAGAATTGAACTGGCACGCCGGTGATTTAGAAGTAGCTTGCACACAGTGAAGGGCAAGGAGCTCATTGTTCAATTCAGTACCAAATCAGAGGGCTTGCAATGTTCTGAAGCCCAAGGAAGAGAACAAAATCATCCCCTTTTTTTAAAAACTCTATTCCATGAATTTATCCAATTACCTTCTCTTATGGTCTCAGAATGCATCAAAATTTGTTCAGAGAGTTCTTATCACTTGCATGAGCTGCCTCAGAACTGCTGTATAAAGGACACTGCCTGCTTACCAGTAAAAACAGTGACTCCTCAAGGGAAAGTAAAATCTACTGTTCATAAGATGCTAGGTAAAATATTGCCTCCAATGAACTCTGTAGGAAAATGCCTGATCAGTTTAGTGGAAACAAGTTTTCATCCATGTGTGTTTCTTGATATCATGGGAACCTTCCAAGAAATAAGGGAAACTAATGAAATTTTTGTGTTAGAGAATTCTCTTCTCAAAAATTAATGCTGAAGCTACTTCCAACTTTTGTGCTTGATAAAAAATATAGATTAAAGGTGTAGTCAGGTTTGTAGGGTGAGCAGGCCTTGATCTGACATGTTTGTAAAATGCTGAAAAACAGAATGGGATTTACATTTTTACAGTGTTCTAAATCCCAAACTGAATGAATGTATTTGGATACTTCATAGCTGTAGCTGCAATGGCTTTTCTGGAACAGAAATATTGCTGGGACATTACTCTTTTTATCTTTCTAATTTCCACTCATTAAAACTAAAATATTGGCAAGCAAGGGACTGATTATGGCAAATCAACATTTCCAGATGCTGGCAAATACTGACTTCTGAAAATCAATTTCTCCCCATCCCAGCATAGGTGTTTATCATATAAATTGCCATGTCTTCAGTTCTCAGAAGTAATGAGATCCAACTATTTTCCTCACCTAAGTATGCCTTACAATCCTAATTGATCACTGAATGCAAGATTCAAACCCTAACTGTGCTGGAATGGGGAATATGGAGACATCTGAATAACATGTAGGAAAATTGAGAACGCAAGGGGTTTGTAATTTTGTCTTAAAATATCATTATCATCAGAGGTCAGTGGGCCTTTACATGTGCAGAATGCAGCACAGCACATGTGCATTGCACAGGTGATAGTGAGCAGGTTTCTATTCCTCAGAGCCTGTTAGGCCAGTCTGTGGGTGCTCTGTTTTGCAAAACTGTAAAAAGGAAAGATGCATTATAGAGCTATCTTTCACCAAGCACTTCTCCCTCCAACATTTAAACTTCCAAGGTTGCCTGACCAGGCATTGACTTCGGCTTCTGCTCCCCTTTATTTTAAAAGCAAGCTTTCTTATGTTGCTTCTCTATTCTACCTGCAAATGTGTGAGCTTCTATTTTTAACATGGCCGTGTGAGATCCTTTTTGCTGATCATTGGTAAACCTGTCTCATTATTTGTCTATTCCAGGCATTAAATTTTTAAAGTTACTGCTAGCAGAACATATATTCAGTCATTGCAGTTTTATTGTGTTTCCTTAGTTCTACGGGAGAAGATTCTCTTAGATTTGATCTTTTCGTTTAATTCGATAAAAGCTTGACTAGATATTTCATTTTGATTTCACTTCTTCCCATGAGTTAATTAACAGTATTCTCTTTGCTTTGTCCAGGGAAGCTGATAAGAATGCCTACATCCTGATTCAACCGAGGGTATAAAAGCAGCCTCTTGGTGTTTAATTATAGCAAGTAAGAAAGAGGGCTGAGGCCAGAACTGATTTATGGACTAGTGCATCTTGTACTTCACCTACTGTAATTCAATGGATTTCTAAATGGCAGCCTATGGAGGTAAAAAATCAGCAGAACTTTTCCATATTTTCTTTTCATTCCAACAAAACACTTAGCCAAGAGATAGAAAGTTATTTTTCATTAATATGCCTTTTCTCATTTTAGGGAAAAAGGGAACCTTCTGAGAGCAGTATAAGGGTAATCCTCATTAAGACATTATTAACAAGGCATATTATTAGAACTGTTAAAGCCATTGCCCTTGATTATAAACGAGTAAATTGGTTAATGAGAACAGTAGTTAATTGGGGGTATTATTACCAAACAGGGAAATTATATGAAAGTTAAATACATCACAGTGATTTTTCTACACAATTAAACATCTATGAGGACAGAGATTAAGGAGGAGAGTATGAGAAAGTAGCAGCCATAAAGCAGAAGTACGTTTTTAAAAGTGTATTGCAAAAATCTATTAAAACTGAATAAAAGTCATTTACTCTGCTGAAATTCATCTGAAGCTACTTATTGCAAGATAGAAAATCTCAAACTCCATCACTGTGCTGAAAGGTTGTGTATTCATAGGGCCATCTGGAAGAGATAAGATTTGCCTTAAGATCCAGGTATCACATATGTCCTTCTTCAAGTTTCTCCTTTCATGTTTTATCCACTGTAACAACTAGAATTGTTCTGAGCAGCTCTTTGCTAGAAGGGTTATATTTTGCCTGTCTTTTCCAGTCTTAATTTTACTTATTTTTCCAGTTAGCTCTGGCGAAAAGTACACGCCTTGCTGCCAATAACCTATTGTGAGAGAAAACAATGCATGTAAGTGTTTAATCCAGGGACCTCGGCAGGGCTACCTGGATCTGCTTGACCAGGACCATGTCTAGACAGTTTCTGAATAGTTCCAAGGATGGAGAATCCATAACCTCCCAGGACAAGATGTTGCAGTGCTTCATCACTCTCAGTGATGGAAAAATGGGAAAAAGAGACTCCTTATGTTATAGAACCTCCTGTGTTTTTGTCTGTGCCTGTCACCTCTTGTCCTGTCACTGAGAAAAATCTTTCTCCCTCTTTTTTTGCTCTCCCTTCAGGTATTTGTACACATTAATGAGATCCCTTCCTGAACCTTCTCTTCTCTAGGTTAAACAGCTTTCCAGCCCCAGCCCTTCTGTGATTATGTGATTTCTTTCAGGCAGCTGAAATTTACCCTGGATTAATTGTGGTTGGTAACTCAATAATCATACCTGGCTTTGGAGCAGAAAAAGGTAGTGTGGGGAAGGAAATTTCCTTATCAATTCTGCCTTGAAACCACAGACATGGAGATGGGTGTCCACACTACCACAGTACCTTTGCTGTCATCTCGAGTAACGCTCTGTATTTGTAAGCTTGATCCACAAGAAAACAGTTCAGCCTAGGGCTGTTGAAAGTGGTGTGACAGATTTTTGGCTTTGGAGCTCCTTGCACAATTCAGGGCCTTTCAGAAGCACATTGGCAAATGCCTTGTTAGCAGCTTGTGGGACATTCAAGGTGTATGTATACACTAGAAATACTAGGTGTGACTCAGAGCTGGCTACTTGAGAGCACTGCTACAATTACTAATTGTCTGTGGGGTGAACAGCCTGGGGCACAGGCTGTCATTTATAGAGGCATGTGCAATGGACTGCTTAGTTTCCAGATGAAATTGTAACACAAACACAGATGGAGTGATAATGTCTCACCCACTCTAATTCGTCTTGAAATTCCTAATAAAGTATTTTATCTTCCAGCTTTCCCCTTTGTGAAAAAAAAAAAAAAAAGTGTTTTCTGGAGTGTTGTTGGGAAGGGAAGGGAGGGGCTGTATGGCTCCCAAGTGGCACCTAAGGAGTGGCGAGGTTTTTGTTGTACATTGACAAACCTTATACACAATCTATGAAGGACAGAGGCTTTCTCCAGCTTGAGACCAGCTTTGGAAAGCTGAAGGCATGGAGGTATGACAGGATTGGGTGGCGAGGGAATGGCATTAGTTCCATACTGAACAGTGTTTTCCATTCAGTTGCAGAAACTAAATCTACAGCATGCTGCCAAATTTCCTGTCATTTGTTTGATGGTGGTGGCATACTGTGGAGCACCAAGCTGAGCATCCCATAGATCTCCTGCATAAAAAATGTGTGGGAAGTTGATGATACATGTCTTGTAACAAAACAACACATAAGGGCTGTGCATCACTGAAGTCTTTTTCTATCGCTTCATTTTTTAGTGTTACCCTGAAGAAGAGTTTGAGTTTGTCATCCTAAAGCTGCAAAACAATTTGGTTCTTATGTGAGATAGTAAAAACATCCTGCCAAAACCACAATGTGGTAGAAAAATTAAATACCAGATCATAGCTCTGTGAAAAGAGTTATGTGGATTATCCACAGATAAACTCCTAGAAGTACTATTGAGCTGGGGCACCTCTTCTCTTCTCTGATCTCATGTATCAGAGATTGTTCTGATGATAAGTGCTTCATTTCATATCTCACTTTAAAAAAGCAGTCAATCAATATTTGCTCTTCCATTTTCCCACATTGCCCTGAGTTAATGTAATGTTGTCTTCCTTGATGTAAGAACAAAAATCCTAGAGCTGCTGCTCTCCTAATCTCTCAGGGTCATCACAAGAGCTGGTCACGGTTATGCTCTGCTAAGCTGAAGGCCCAGGAGGGATACTACATTTCCTTATAGTCCTTCATAACTATTTCCTTTTTAGCTTAAGCAACTCCCAGCTTTCCAACAGTTTTTAGCCTTTTGTTCCTCAGTTGCTTTAGCTGTGTCTAGGCTATTTTAAGGAGAGAATGAATTGATCTTTAGGCCTCTATTCTACTGAGGGAAGGTTAATATATTAACATAAAGCAAAGACCTGACAGTTTTGGCCAGGCACATCCATGGCCTTTTTCCACCTCAGTGTTTAAATGCCTCACAACTACCTGTGAATTTATTCTTACTGTGTTACAGTCAGTTTCATAAGTCATTGTTGCAAGAAACATGGAAAACTATTAATTATTTCCCAGATTTCTCAGATTTCCCAGATCATGTCCCTTAAATTTACAATCAAACAGAGAAATTGCCTGAAGTCTGAATCACCAACCACTCCTTTAATAGGACACCTTTCTCCCAGTTCTCCCAGTAGTTTGTCTCGTGGGACTCTGCTTTTTCCCAAAAAGGTTATGCACACTGAAAGGCTTGCTGTGACCCTTCTGCACTGAGTCCATTCTGAAACTCATCTGGAGTGAGATAAAAACTTAAGGCTTTTTTTGGGTATTTTGGGCATCTTCAAACAACCAGTGCCCACGCTGTGCACACAGGGAAACCCATCACAGATTTCCTGAGATGTGAAATAGGATCTTGACTCCAGAGCTTCTAGAAATAGACAGCATGTTAGCCAGAGAGGAAATATTCTGCATAAAATTCACTCTCAATCAAGCTACGCCAGGAACAAGACAGACAGAATCAAACTTTTTCCCAAGGTAAATTACAGATATTAGCTAAAAGCTAGTTGCAGGCTCACATAATTGAAGCTAATATGCTAATTGTAACAAAGCCTGGACTCCAGCCAGGATATAAAGTCATGTGGCAGCACTAGTAGATGATCTCCTGGCATTAATGGGTACAGAGTGATCTCTTTCCTTAGACCCCCTTTTGATATCTTATCTGTGTCACCATGAGGTGCTGCTCTCTCACTCAGGGGTGCTAAAATATGCTTCAATGACAGCTCATTACGGGTGGGAGCTGCCCAAGGAGTTGCAACAGGAAATTACCCCTCCATCCTTAGACTTCTTTTAGGACAATTTCTTTGCTTTCCTTGAAAGATAGCAATGAGCCACACTTTGAATTGGTGAGCCAGTACAGACCATGAGCCAGAGATATGCATGTACAGGGCCATGAAGGTATCCCAAAGCTTGCATAAGATCAATCTGTGAAGAAAGACCAAGGTGTCAAAAGAAGCCTGACATAGAGAGAATCTGGTGGGCATCTGCATTAAGCTGGGCAGCATGACAATCCCTTGTTGGAGGTAGAATCTCACGTGGCATAATTAATGAATAATGTTTCATAACATCTTAATTTGTCTCCAAGTCTCCACTCCTTCTTGATAAATGGTGAACTATCTGTAGTTAATCACTTCTCAAATGTCAATTTGACACCCTGGAGCATTGACCCCTTGGCAAGCAAATCCTAGTAATATAGACCACTACTTGGCACATCCTCAGTGCCAAGGGTCCCATGGCACATCCAACCAGGGCCTCACTCTCAGCAAGGAGATCCAGATAAAGTCAGGATGTGGGTTCATGGCTACCTGAAGATTCAAATCTGCTTAAATGGGCACTTCTGATGACTTTGGCTACCTGAATACATTTCCTTTCCTTGACCTGTATTTGATGATATTGCTTCTCTCAACTGAAGTGCTAGGACATGCAGTGTGTTCAAACTCCACAGGTACTTTTGTGTGTATGTAAAATATTTTTTCATGTGCCTCTCCAGGTGGATTAAACTTGGCAGTGTTACAAATGACATGGGCAGTCCTGGACAATCTGTGTTCACTGGGAAGGAGAGTGGATGATAAGACCTGTAAGGAGCAGCTCTGAGGCAGGTATGTGTGTACAGAGCAACCTCAGTGTTCTGTGTACCCTGATACCCTAAAACAATGGCATATGGGGCTAAGATACCAGTGGTGCTTTTCCACTGGAATTGCTGCAATGCTCAGCCCTCATCTCACTGAGCCATCCTGCCTGGGCAGCTGCAGAAGCTCTTCCCTCAAGGAAAGGGTCAAGGAAAGTATGGACATTCTATTACAAATGAACAAATTAGTTCACAGATTTGGTCTAAAAACTGTTAATGTTTCTGGACATAAGGTGGCAATTCCATAATAAAAAATTTATGGATTTTTAATCCTAATTAATTTTAGATAAAGAAATTACTTAATGATTTGGGTTTGTTATATGTAGTATGGATAAAAATATATAAAATATTTTATACCTTTATATGAAAAAATAAAGAATAACTTTTAATAATTTTTTTGTTGATTTAATTCTGGACTATACATGAGGCACTGGAGATCTGACCCTGTAAGCCAAAGTCATGCCTGATTGCATCTCTTGGCTTAAAATGGTAAACCTTTCCCATTCAAAACAATAGGTATTGTAAACACTGTTCTGTCGCAAATCAAGATCAATTATAAGATTGCAGAATGCAGTATTTTTAAATAAAATATCAATAGCTAGAATTATTTAAACAAATATTTTATTATTTTTATTATTTATATATATTTTTTAAAAGTCATCTAGTCACAGAAACCAATAAAGAAAAAAACCCCATAAAATCCAGAAACTGGTCCCTCCTCTGACGTGTGTAAGAGGAATGCCTAAGTACAGTTTGTATCACTGTAGTCTACTCAGGAAGCTGGTGGAAAAGGTGATGGGATCCTTGAAGAACCAGCAAGTACTGTGTTAGTAAATAGAATTACAAGCAAATGGAAATATGGGACACACATCTATTCTAGGTTAGTTTATGTGATTTGGTTTCCCATTTCCGTCTCACTTTCAATTTCCTTTGTTGATGGAGTAATCACCGGTATGTCTCAGGTAAAATAAAATTATTATACTGGTCCTCTGTTACAACTGTTTTGTTTGTTAGTTAGTTAGCTAGATAGTTAATTTAACCCAGGGTGAAAACTGTGAGGTAACTGTATGTCTGAGATGGACATCCATTCCTAATGATTTCTGTGAAATGAATTGCTGATGTACATGTAACCAGATAATTCCCTGGTGGCTCCACCCTAAGCTAAAAACACCCATTTATGTAGGGACAATTTTTTAGAGTTGCAAAATTGTTCTGAATTTATTCCTGCAGTAAGCAGCAATACTGCTTAGCATGAGGCTTGTCCACAGGAGCTCTGTAACATTTCCCATTAGCAGCTATCCGCTCACTCCAGCAGAGCAGCTATTTGATGCTGAGGCTGCTATGACAGCTACTTGAACATATAAATAGAATCATGCTTCATAAATGTGACAGTGTCACATGGCTGAATGCATGGAAGTGCTGAAGTGGGAAAAATTTCTCTTACCCCATAATTATGTGTGCGTTAGTATTGCATTTAGTGAAGTGGTAGGTGTGGTTAGACCCAAGAATGAAGCATTTTTGACAAGCTTGGGTTTAAACTATAACTGTGATAAAATGATTAAATTTGATGTAGATGGGTACCAGCACTCTATCGGTGCACATAGCCAGTGTATTTTGTCTTCAGCTCCATGGCTGATCCATTCAGTCTCCTGGTGATCTTGGAGTAGATGTGGCAATGGACTGGATTGAGACAGGAAGACAATAGATTGATCTCTGTGCTGTTTCACGGCACAGCAATGGACTAGCAACAGTCTAGGTGGAAATTTCAGACAATTGCCTGTTGTGCCTGGACTAGTTAGGCCCTATTTATGTGCTTCAATGTGTTGGTGAAGTCCCTGGGTGGAGGAATCCTGGGCAGTCCCAGTGACACCATTAGTTCAGGTGAGGGAACTGGCCAAACTCCAAATGGATAAATTTAAATAGTCTGCAAAATGCAGGTGCAGAAATGTCTTTGGAAATGTTCAAGACGTAACTAGTCAGCAAGATTTAACTACCTAAGTGTAGTTGCACTGTTTTAGAAATCCTTCTGTTCTTTCTCATGGAGAGTAGAGATAAACTGCACTTTTTGTACTTTCTTAATCTCTGTGTTTGGTATTAGGTGCGGTATAGCTGTGACCAATGGCTTTGGGAGGTGGATTCTCTGCTGACCAATAGTTGCTAGATTATTAATGGATATATAAAGAAGTTTCTGTAAATAAACTCTCTCTTTTCGCCATCTTGGATTCTCCTGCCTGTCTTCTCTGCCAGCTTCCGCGAATCCCACGAATATCATGAAATCTAAAACCAACACCTAAGCAGCCTGAACTAATTAAGGGCAAGATGGGGGGCAGCAGGAGGTTGGATTAGATGACCTTTATGAGTCCCTTCCAACCTAAATCATTCTCTAGTTTTATGGTTATAGGTAGGACATTGTACATAGTAGGAAAGCTAGAAGAAGTTCCATGCATAGTTTTAAAATATTAAATAGAAGTGATAATTGAAGTACTGTAGCCATCGTGTAAGACCACAGAGCAGCTGGACTGTAAGAAATCATCAGAACCAATGGTGGTATCCCATCTTGATCCTGTAGAAGCTGCTCTTTCAAGAATGCTTGCAATGGACACTCCCATCCAGACAGCAGCTAACCATCCTGTTTGAGAGATTGGATTCCCCACATGACCAAAAATGTTGATTCAAAATATCCCAGAGAGCAGATGGAATGTTGTTGGTTCTGAGTACTTCTCAGAACGCATTCAAGGTTTTCATCTTGCGATTAGGAATGAAAGAGTTGGGCAAGAACTGGTCAGATCCGAGGGGTTTTCTTGAGGGTTGTCTTCTGTCCCACCGATACGACATGTTTAATAGAATCTTTGCAAAGAGCAGCACTGGTGGATTTTCTTTGAGATATGGGGAAAAAAATTGTTGTCAGTCAAAAAAACTCAACAAAAAACCCAACCAAAAGTCAGTGGTGAATTGTGTGAGTTTGTGGCACTTGTTGTATAGCAACAGAAAAGATTAGAATAGAAACTTGTCAAAAAGTCCTGTTTTCTTCCCTTCAAAGCAATTATTCAGATGACATAAATACTTACAAGAATCTCTTTTTCCTTTCTGTTTTACTTCTCCTTGTCTTCTCCAGTCCTGACACCACGATAGGCTATGTCTCTATGCAGTGAAGAAGACTGCAATTAGTATTTCTGTATGCAAGAAGATATATCTCAAGAGACCCGTAACAGAACTCATTTTCTATCATACACACAGACACATACATGACAATGAAATATTTCAAGATGTTCCAAATATTTCCTCCTAAAAAAGACTGATGCCACTTTCCTGCAACACGGTATCATATTCTGTACATGCTGCAGACAGATTATGCCAATCAACACTGGAGGCGAGAATATTTTTATGTCATTCCTGCGAAGTCTATCTCACACCAGAGATAGTAACACAAACACTTTTTCTTGAAATCCTAATAAATATGCCATTTTCTAGATAGGGCTTGACTTCATGCTGCCTTGAAAAAGTGATTGGCTTCGATTTTTTGAAATGCTATGCATGGCATAAACAGTACAAAGTATCCTTTCCCATTAGTAAGATATTATTGTTAACCCTTGAAAACTTTGATTTCTATTTAATCTTCTACTTCATGCCTTCACTGATAGTGAAAATCATTATTAAATGCCATTTTGATCTGTTACTTCATGCAATGAATTACTGAAGTCAACTGAACAGCAAAAAACAGAATGAAGGCTGATTTGCTTGCAGACCTGTACAACTTCACTGATGCCAACACTATTTAATTTATATATGTTTAACTTGAATTGAACTGAGATCTTTATTTAGTTTGCTAGCAGGCGATTTACATTCTCAGAGTCTGTTCCAATGCCAGCTGAAGCCAATGACAGCCTGCACTGACTTCAAGGAGTTTTAGATGAGGCTCCAGTCCTTGGATGTGATGACATAAAGGTAAAAGATTAATGTGGGGGGGTTTTGGTAAAAATGATGGGTGCAAGGCAGTAGAGAAGATTACTATGTAGGCAATGACTGTTGCACTGGATGGAGCTTTTCTTTCTGTGAAGCTGGAGGAGTCATATGTAGTAGTTAGGAGAGGTAGAGGGGGAATTGTTCCTTTTGACCAGGTTTTATGATTGCTTTTCCACTTTTCATAGGATTAATTTTTTTACCTGATTCTGAAAGTTTAAAACTCTAATTGACTGAGATTTACATTCACTAACAATCTGACCCAGTGGTTTTGGACCTTTCTGACAATCAGTAAAACAGAGTGTATTGACAAGACCCACAATAGTCCTTGTTAATTGCAAGCTGCTTTCCTTGATTTACAGTGCCCAGCAGGTAATTGGTTGTACCAATTCTCCAGAGCCCTGAACTTCTTATTCTACCACTTAAAACGACCTGGAGCACAACATCAGTGATTCACTGGCTTCCAGCCTGCAGGTTCCTGCCCTGATACACCGCCCTCTGTTGCTGATGGTCTTAGTGAGGGGTGGCACAACAGGACTCCTGCCTCTTCAGAAAACATTCATGGCATTAAAGAAAAAGACAAATAACATACTGTATATGATTTATCTTCAGATTTATTCCTTTCTCAGTAGTCATTTTGCTATGGCTTTGTGTTTCCTTTTTCCAGGTCCTAATCAATGCACCAAATCCATAATCATTGAAAAGCAGGTCTGGACTTATGGATTCATATGATTGTCTTGACCCAGGATCACATTCTCACTTACTAAGTACTTGCTGAACAAAAGGAGATCATATAAATGCTCCATAATTCCACGGTATCCTTTGGCAAATATTTCAACTTGTCAGGTACCTGCTGCACAAGGAACCATTTCCTTTGTTGTTTGTTCTGAATCTGGCTGCCACCAGCTTCATTTGGAGACCTGCAGTCCTTATGGTAGACAACGCTGCTCACAGCTGCTTTCAAATTACCTTTGTCATAACAATCATGATTTTTCTGGATAATTTTTCCAAACTCTGAAGTCATAGCCTGCTCAATTGCTTCTTGCAATTGTATAGAAGGTGTCTGCCATTTCAGATTATCCTTCCGGCTTTTCTTGGGATATTTTCTAATTCTATCATAATTTCTCTGGCACAGATGGATGTAAACTGCATATTTTTCAAATTGTAGGCAAACCATGGATCCATACAGTGGTACGGTAACATTGTCTACTGCACTGTCTATTTTTTTTCACTAATGCCTACAATTTTAACTTTTATTTCCTCCTGACTGCTACTGACTAATACACTGATGTATTCGTGGAACAATCTCACTTCTGAGTATTAGTGTTGGGTTCAGAGCCCATTATTTAAGATGTGACATTAGAAGTGCTTTTGTCCAGTGCTCATCCCTTTATGTTTATCTGCACTGAAAGCTATCAGCCGCTGTGATCTACACTGACATTCAGTCTCGTAAGTTGTGCAGTTCTTCACAGACAGTTCATTTATCAATATTCTAACCAGAGCAGGCTCCTGCACACATCCCTCCGAATTCTGCCCGCCACCGTGTTTGTTCACTCCTCGTCTCTTATTTTTTAATTTTTATTAGAAAAGCTCAGGAAATTAAATGTGAGAAAATCTACTGAAGGTGCTTCAGAAGCACAGACACACCACGTCAGCCAGTTGACCCTATTTAACTCCTTCCTGACTTCTTCAAGTAAGACCACTAAGCCTGAAAGGTAAGGCACAGTCTTAAAGAAAAACATGTGGACCCTTCCCTTACTGATCATACCTATCCAGGTGTCTGTTCTTTGTGATATTAGAATGCTGTTGAAGCCAAGCACAGGCATGGGGATTCCATATTTGGACTTCCATGGTTCTTCCTGAAACTGTTTTTTGTTCAGTTAGTATCATTTATGACATCTTCAAGTGCTCAGGTGTGTAGGGGTAGTTTTAAGAATATTATCCATCACTTTCAGTAATCAAACTATTTCACTGGTGAGCACTTTCAGGGCTATTGGCTGAACACCATCTTCATCCTGACAATTTGGTACTTTTGTCCATTTTCTCAAGGACAAAAATAACCTTGTCTATATTGCAGTCAATTCAATATCATACAGATTTTGTTTCCATAAAAAAAGAGTCTGAACAGGGGAATTATGCCTGTTTTTTCTGTTTTGTGTATTGATGCCAAGGTGCTGTTTAGCTTCCTGACAGTTGTCTCATGGAATCTGAGCATTCTTTTAATACCCTGATCATTCACAGACCCAAAAGAGTCCCAAGTGAGCCTGTTTTCCTGACACATTTCAGATTATATTAATGTCCTGCTGCCAAGAACTAGGAGAGCAAAGTGATAGGACTTAGATGTCAATGAGAAGTAATGGATAATAGAAGACATTAGCAAAAATATTCTGTGGTGTTTGGGCAATTCCTTGCTTCTTAAAAATTGAACTACTTATTATAAAAGATCATCTATACTTTCTGTCTCATTCATTTTGTGAGCTTTTCTTCCTCTCTTTGTCTACTTGGATATTAATGGAAGGTTTACTACCTAGTTCTCCTGCTGAACCTTAGATGACTGCCTGTGACTTCATGCCTTATCAAGCAGGTACTGTTCAGGGAGTAAAAAGAGATATATTAGCTATTCTTACACTGGGGGAAATCTTGAGTCTAGATCCAGGGCCAGCTGCACAATTCAAGTATTTATCATCATATATTGCCAAGACCACATCATACCAGAGTGCATTTATGGAACAATGATAGACAGCCATGTGATACACTCTTTCAGAGACCATGGAAATGCTGACTGCTTTATTCTGTGCTTTTTCGTGAGTAGGATTCAAATGCTTATTTACCAATTCAGAAAAAACCTAATGTGCCTTTAAAAATGCAAGCAACATTAGCAAGGTTCTGGAAGAAACTCAGCCTGTTCCTGTTTCACTAGAATTCTTTTACTCTAAGTAGATTTTCATAAAGTGATATTGGCAATTGCCAAGAAAATTGCACAGGGTACAACTGTCTCCATCAGCTGAGCAGAGGTAATTAGATTGAAAACCTGGGTGCATTAGACTAATCCAATACTAGACAGAAATGTACAATCAGTTATACATCATATCATCTCAGCACTGTGTCAAATCAATATCTATTTTCAGCAGGAAAAATATGCAGGTTCTGCTGGAGATATGACTAATGGGAATGCTATTTGGAGTGTTTGGAATACAGTTTGCACCATAAGGAATGATGACAATTGGTTTCATCTGGAGTAATTACAGCTCCGTGCCCACCAGTTAGGCAATTACTCAAAGGAAATCCTCTTGAAGGAAGCATATCTCAGCTTTGAGAAGAAAACATGTCCAATATAAATTCCTTACATGTGGTAGAAAAACGTCTATTCTTCCAAAAGAAATAAAAAGCAATGAAACCAGAAGACAGGATATTTCACCAAGTCCACAGGATTTCATGTTTTGCGTGTGAAAAAAAAGTTCCTTAAACTTATAGTGTCAGATTTGGTCTCAACCATGCCATGAACTTCTTGAAAAGATAGTGAGAGAGGAAAGGTAGTTTTGACAAAGTGCTCAGTCATCTGTGTTTCTAATGTACTGTGTCTGCATTGGGTAAGGTATGCATGCGATAAACTTGATTTATGATACACACTTTATGAAACACTGTGGGAATGTTGCCTCTTGAAGTTATCTTAGAATGGTTCTGACCTCCAGAAAGGCCATTTTAAGCAGAAAAAACATACTATTTCAAGAACATGCCTAGACTATGAATTCCGGATGTTCCCAGGGTGGTGGTAGAGGTATTTTGCATGTGGTAGTTGAGAGTGCAACTCCAGAAAGTGAGGTAGTAGGAGAAGGATGTTAATAATTAGAGATATGTTTGGAAAAGTGTTCTCTATCATCAAAACACCCTTGTTACTGGAGTGAGGAGTCAAGAAAGTTGAAAGGAAAGTCCTGAAAAAAAATAGGGAAACGTACTGCCAGGAAATGTACTCCCAAGGCTCTTTCTTTCAATTAAAAGACCACCTTCCATTTTGGTCTTCTACAGGAGAAACCTTGATGTCAGTCTATCAAGCCTCTGCAGAACTACGCTAAGGAATTAACTGTTCAATAAAGCTTTATTTGCATTGCAGGATTCAGCCTGCAGAAATCAGGTCTTTTAACAAAACCTATTGACAAAACTTACAAAGCAAAGACATTACTTTTTTTTTCTTTTCATTTTCCCAAGACTACCTTGAAGTAAAATCACAGATATGGCACTGCATAAATAACTTCTGCTCTTTCTTCTACTTGTAACACAGATGAGGATCATTTCACAAGAAGAAAAAAAGGCATCTTTTGTGAAGTGCTTTTAATAGCTGTGGAAAAATGAAATAATTGACACTAAGAGACATAAGGGTATTTTACTGCTGAAGTTTAGTACCTACTGTGTGCATAGCAGGGCTGTGAAATAGAAATTTTTTCAGACAGGCCTTGGAAGTTTCCAGGCAGATATTAGAGGAGGGCTTATTGCAAACTTCACCCCCTCCTCTGAGGATGGCAGAGGACCTTGACATGGGGGAACTTCTGAGCTACTGAGTAAAACCTGCCTTTGATGAAGTTTCATTTCTCTCTAGATAGCTCTGAGGTGTTATCTACATCCAAATAATAATTTTACATTTGTGTAGAACTTTTTAAACTGCAGAATCCTCTATTTCTCTCTTTATTTTATACGAAGAGAATTATAACCCTCACAAAAAGAAAAAATATATTTTTAGCAGAGTTGAAATCTACCTTGAAGAAATACTGCTAAGATTAGCCTAGGTATTCAAGTTCCCAGAAAATAAAGAGCATTTTATCACATATGTTTATTATAACTAAATAATGCTTGTTATATATAGAATACAGTACCTAATATCTGTCTCAGTACAGACCAGGCAGATTAAGTCTAACTACTGTAGCATTTTTCATTGGCTGAACTACATTCTCATAGAGATCATTATTTTGGCACTGATGGCAGTAGTAATTTCTTTAGTAAATCACAATATACTCCCTAAGTGGAAAGAGCTTTGCAATTTCCCAAATGAATGAAAAAATAATTTTGCAGGATCAGTAAAGGTAGCAATAATTGTTATAAGGCATATTGTAGTTTATGCAAAGAACCTCAATTGTTCATCATATACCATCAGAAGTAAAACAGCTTGGGAGTGGAATCCATAAGAAACTTAAGTGCAGCATAGTTTAAAAGATTAACTTTTTTATTGCTAAAAAACAGGAGAGTGCAGAAAATTATGAAGTGACTGCTTCAGAAACAATGAAGTACAGAATGTCAGGTGACTTCATTGTGAGAGCAGTGTGAATAATTTTTTCCAAGGTCCGCTTAGAATTAGGCTGCTACTGGTAAGTGCAAAAGAGTTTTTAAATTTTTTTAATTAAAAAGGCCCCTGATATCCCAATACACAGAGTTATTAAAATGTTCCAATAGCTGTTCCTAGCTGTATGTGTAGGTGGACAGTCCATTAATTGTTGTCTACTTTGTTGCTTACTTTGAAGGTAACATGGAATCACATCAGGAATATTGGAAGATATAAAAAATATTTCGCCATAAAACAATGCATATTGATATAGCATGAAAATTAATTTTTCTAAATAATCTCCTAGTCCACATAGTGCATAATACAGAAAGGGAAGCTGTATATGGCTCATTATACAGCCTCCAATGTATATGATGAACATTTAAATTATCTCTTCCATTTTTGCCAAATGTGTTTTTGAATTGCATGGCAGTTTTCATTTTGTTGTCCTTGAGTGTACAGAAATGTTGAGGAATTTCTCTGCAAAGTTGTTATCTCCAAAACCCTGCAAATTAAGAGCCTGAACATGTTGATCTTATATTAGAAACTGTTTTCATATTTCAGGCTTCAGTTACTTGGCTAAGACAAGGATGATGAAAAGACATTTTGAATAACTGATACTTCATTCTATACTCTTCTTTCACAATGATGACTTTTATGATGTCTTAAAATTAGAATAACAAAAACTTGTAATGGTGTAGTTGATGAAATACGGAAAGTTGTTTCCTTAAAATAATGTTCAGGAAATACTAAACATTTCTGAAAGACCAAAGAAAAATCTGGATGTAAATTGCTTGCAAAGGGAACAACATGTGATCCCTTCAGTGCCATGTATGGAAACCTGTATTCTTGAATAGACTAACATTCTGCCTTCCCCTCATAGCTATTTCATAGCTCTGAAGTTTATTTTTTGCAATCCAACCATAAATGCAGAACTAGAAAGAATATTTTCTTTTTGTGAACAAACTTAGATATTTTTCAAAAAAGATGCTGAATATAAATTCTCTTAAGGCAGCACTTCAAATAAGTTAGTTTCAGTTGTACACAAACAGATTTTAATGAACTGAAGAAAACATAAATTTAATTTTAAATTAAAAAATTGAATTTTATGATAATGGAATTATTTAGACGAGAGCATCAAATGTACGTTTGATGAAAACTAGATGGTATGAAACAATGTTTTTATAAATGTTCCTTATTGGGTTTTGGGGGGTGTTTTTTGGGTTCTTGGTTTGTATTTCTTTTTTTTCAGGTGGTTGTCCCTAGGGCTAGGACTAACTTTGTAAATCTTTAAACTATGGTTGAAATCTAAGAACTAGCAATTCAGGGTGACAGTGTAATAGCCTTCAAAACACCCAGGCAGCAGTTAAAAGAGATTTCAAATGTAAAGTGCTGCTCAGGATGACTTTGTGTTGTCTTTGTCTATACATTCTTGCTTGCTTCCAACATTATAATCAGAAATGAAACCATTTGTCTTACTAGAATTAACATGCAGTGAATTTAAGGTGTTCTGTTGTTAAAAGTGACTCATGGTACAGCTGGTAAACCCAACCACTTTGTGTAGATAACTGAGTCTCTTCTAACATAACTTTTTGTTATTATTTTAAAGGCACTCCCACATTCTCACTTTCAGTTCTCTGCCCTCTCAATTTTCTTGATGTAACTGTGGGTAGTGACTTGCCTTCAAGCAGAATCAATGAAATGAAGCTGGTTGAAAAAAAAGATCTACAAACTTATTCTCTGGGGGAATGACAGCCTTGCCCTCCAGAGCTAGACCTGCCTGCAGGCACCTGGCAGGGCTGAAGGCTGATGGGAGAGACAAGATTCAGCACAGAGCAGCGTCCCTGGAGCTCCATTGATGGAGGAAACAGTAGGCACTCCCAGCACCCTCAGCTTTGCTCAGACCATTTCTACACTTTCAACTTGTTTCTGAAGCTGTCTCTGTCTGTTGCCTTTTACAGGGAGACCTAAAAAGGTCATATAGGTACTTTCAGGTTTCCACCCAGTTGTGATCCCTGAAATGCTTCTATGCCAAAAGTGCACAACTGTGCTTTAGGTAACATATTTTTTTTTAGACTAAGCCATCACAGTGGTCATGTCACTCAGTGTAAGTGCTGAAAATGCCCTGCAGCATGTAACCATCTATTTAAACTCCTCTGGTAACTGCTGTTGCCAGAAGTCCAGACTTCTCTTTAATAGTAGCTGGAATTATGAATACTTTTACATTATTTAATGTCAATCTCTGTTAGTTAATACTTGATTTAACTACTGGAATATTGTTCCAGGTAGCAGCACATTATGACCGGTCAGTGAAACTATAAAAGCTGTCAAGAAGGATAGCTAGCCAGGGAGTAATTTGTTGATTTTATTTTGGTAACAAATATGATTAATTGAATAAATAAAAGAGGTGAGAAGTGATCTCACTTATTTCTCTCCGAGGAACAGGACAGGCTGATCATGTATTTGGTACTGGGCACTATGGAATGAATCTATAAGAACAGTAACTGCTTGGTCTCAGAAAATTCACATACTGGGGAAAAAATACTGTGAGTGAATCACCTATTTAATCTAGCAAGCAAGGGTACAGAAAAAACCATGAATATGAAGGTAAAGGACATAAAATTCAAACTAAAAACAAGACATAGGTTGTTCTGGTAGGAGTGATTAAAATAATCTGGTGAAGTGATAGATGCTCCATCTTTCAATGACTTCCTGAGCAGTCGTGTTCTCTGAAGATCTGTCATTTTTTGCCAATGACAGGTTACTCAGAGGGCAGTTTGAAGAGCAGTAGCTGATGAGCTAAAAATCCCCTCTGGCCTCAAACTCTCCAAACATGGTACAATGCCACAGATCTTACAGGCAAGGCACAAAATACAAAGATGCCACAGCTTTCTTTTGCCAGCTAAAGGAGAGAAGAGGAATAATAAGTGCCACAGTGGAAAAGGAAGCCTGAGAGAAGTAAGGCTCCTGTGCAGGTATGTCTGAAAAAAAGGGTTGTGGGATGTAAATAGGCTACAGGGGGCAAAGAGCTTCTCTGTGATGCTTTACACACGAGATCTCCTAGTAGCTTATAAGTGTACATTAATTCAGATGTAATATGCATAAACTGGAGCAAATCCACAAAGCTGCAACATGGAAACAGCTGGTGTACTCTTTAATTACAACAAACCCCTTCCATGTGAGATGCTGGGGATCTGGGATGAAAATTAAAAACAATGCTGTGAAATGTTGTGCTGGCTCTTGTGCACCTGCAGTCCTGAAGGCACATGTGGCAGGTGCCTGTCTGCATATACCCATTTTGCTGGGCAATTCCCTAATTTTTCAAGGCGTGAGGCTCTGACAATCACACGACATGTTCATGTGGTATGTAGGAAAAGGCTTGGTGCTTTACCACTGGGAATTAAACGTGCATCATTTCAAGGTCTTGACTCATCACCTAACCAAACACTGCAGAGCTGGTCACACCAGCTTCTTCTAGAGGAAAACACTAATTTCCAGTCTTGCCCTTGCACCCACATAGCTCCCCTGTCTGCTTTGGGAAGATGTGTCGGCAGTTTCTGGCGTGTGGTGGATTTTTAAGCTTCCACAGACAGGAAAGGTGGAATGGCAAAGAAGTGGTAGTTTCTGATTTTCTCCTTGAAACAGGAAAATGTGGTTGCCATGTGGCTGCACCAATAAACTGTTTTTGGCAAATTTCTTTACAGGATATCTGGGGAAAGGTGTGGGGGCCAGAAAAAGTCTCAAGGGACCAATTCGCAGATCTCCCAAGTTTATACAAAGGGTTTAGTCTAGCAGTAATATTTGTTTCAAATTTCACTCCCCACTCCTTTTTTTAAATAGAGCTTCTGTAGCGTGCTATTTTGCTTGTACTGCTAAAATCATGTGTCCTTAATCCCTTTTTTTCCTTTCTAAACAGGAGTAAATGTGATCATTATCTTGCAAAGGCTCAAGTCTGTCATTTCCTTGGCACTGCCATAACACTGATGGTATCAGTGGAAGAGAACAAGCTACTCTGAGCTATTACAGATTCATCATTAGCATAGAATCCTATTGATTCTCTGTATCTTTTTTCCAAGGCTGAGCTACATGGACAACCTATAATATAATTATTGAATATCAAGTTTAAATTGGAAGTGCTATAGCTTGTTTTCAGTTGTCTCAAAGTAGTGTGAATAGCAGGAAATATTCACAAATATTCAGTATGTTTGAGTGCCAAATTTTTTTTTTTTTGCTCCATGGTGGATAGGCATTTTCAGGTTGGTGCTTTTCAAGTGGAAGTTAGAGATATACAGTTGTTTTGGGTTTTCGTCTGCTAGACATTCAACAAGCAAGACTTCTTTCTAAGATATTTTATTCTATTCTGTCCTTAAGACCCAGCCTTGATTCCCTGCAGGCAACCCAGAAGGAGCTATTTAGGCATTAGTTAGGTATTTTCCTCCAGTTTCCATCTCCTTTGTTTTACTCTGCTATCAAAGGTCTGCTCAGTGTTAAGTGTGTCTCTTCTTTTTGTTTAGCTTTATGATGATGAAATGTGGCTCAGTGGCTCGGTATGCTCTATTGCTTCTTGAATTAGGCAAGTTCTGAGCAGGTTTTTCTTTGAATGTTGCCTGCAGATTCACGACTATATCCTTCCCTGGGGATGTACATAATCTTCTTCTTTCCCATCAAGGGGAGTGTAATTACAACAGAGAGTGGTGTGACAGATGTGGGTATTATAAACAGACTATCAGTGCTTTCTGAATGACTCAGGCATTAGTTTTCCCTCCTACCAAACACCGATGGAATGCTCTCTGTATCTCTATATTGTAAATTATAATCTTGGTATCGGTTCTCATTCATTCCAACACTGTATTTTAGCCAAGTACCAATGACTGTACATTGCAATGTGCATGATTCCTCCTCCCTTCCTTTGTCTGCTCATTTATTCCTTCCTCGCTTCCCCTGATTTGAGTGCCAAATGGAGTCTTTATTAATTTTCAAATGGAAATTCATCTAGATTTGCTCTTATCATGTATGTCATCCAATCATTCATTTACTGCCTTTTTATGCATTTCTGGGTGCTGTTTTATTTTTTTATTAATAGAGAACTGTCATGAACTTTTGCACCTTTTTTTTCTATGTGTGTTAATGTAGCTATTCAAATCACACAGCTCATGGCTCACTTCTCCTCAGAGTCCACTTTTTTATTATTACAAATGTGTAGTGAAATTGGAGAAGCACTCTGTCTTGCAGTACATTTTACAGTTACATGAACCTACAGACTGAAGAAATTTTGTTCCTAGAGGTCCCACTTCCTTGTAATTAATTTCATGCTAAATAAAATGAAGGGTTGCCCATTTTACCTCTGACTTGGAAACTGAAATGCACAAGAAAGCTCAAAAATGAAAGAAAATCTCCTTTGACATTTAAATGCCTTCTTTTTAAGGGAAGAAAAGAATAGCAAGTTTACATTTTTTTAAGTCCAAATGCAAATGGAGCTAGAGGAACCTAATGTCCATGTACACCTCAAAGTTATTCTGACAAATCTAGTCCTGTTTTTTATCTTTTTCTCATTGAGGAGATTTGTGCCACTATACTACAGAAGATATTCATTAATAATCTTGCATATAAAGGCAACTCTCCTAATGCTTCTCTTTTATTTTATTTTGTCACTCAGAAATTCAAAGTTTGCTGTCTGGGCATGTATCCTAGTACTCTTGGTTGTTAAGCAAAGAGAATCCAGTTTTGTCTTGCTGCCCTGCAGTGTGAGAAAGATGTGATCCCACCAGCTCCCACCTGAATGCACAGTACCAGTGCCTGAGCCCTCAGTGAGACCTTGGAGGCTGAAACCCACCTTCCCAGGTAACTGATGATCCAGCCAAGGGAAAGACAAAATTTGAGTCTCTCTCCTCTCCTCTGCTTTCATTGTCTCCTGTCTCCAGGTTTGGACTTCCAGTTCTCAGCCACAGCCCCAGCACCCTAGTGGGTTTGACAGACAAACTTTCACCCCTGGCTGGAAGGCTTTCCCTCTCTAACAGAGCAGACAGAGCACAAGTTCCTAGTCCTTCAGATTAACTCCATCCTCTCTGCCCAGCAGTTTAACCTGGACATCAGGTTGGCACTGAAGCTGCTGAGATGCAGAAGTGTGTGCCATTCTGCTGATGTGGAGGGGGCAGCAGGGGCACAGCGGAGGTGCAGAGACACAGGTGGACAGCCATGGGCTGGAACACCTTCAGCTTCTATAGCCTGTATGCCTGAGCCTGAGAGTCCATACAAAACTTGGCCATGGGAACACCAAGCAGAACCCAGTCTCTGACTTCTTAAACATCGCAGTGCACAGCTTTCTGTCCCTGTATCAATCTGGACCTTGGAGAAGTGAATCTGAGAGCGTGAACCAAGCACTGCTTCTCTCTTCCTTAAGCTGCAGATGGGCTGCAGAGTTGCTCTGCAAGTATTGCCCATTCCCAAAGCACAGACTGAAACTTAGCGGGAGCTTTTCCTGCCTTTCTTGCAGACACGTCTGTGTATGCTGGCAGAAAATGCAAAGGATCTGCCAAGTAAAGAATTCCCTACTTCAATTCTCCCTCTAGCCCCATCCCAACCCTTCCAGGGTAATGGTCCTTGCAGGAAGCAATTTTGTAAAAGCTTTTTCACAATGTGGAGAAATAGGCCATTTCACACAGCCCCTGGCATCCCAACCCGGTGCAGTGGGATCCCTCAGGCCCTCCTGTATGAGTCCAAACATGGAAAATGTGGCCTAAGTCTCTTTCTGATGACTTGTTTTTATTGCAACAGTTTTCATGGGAAATGTAGACATTATGGGCTCCATCCCAAACTAAACCATGCTCCAAAAAGTCTTGCAGCACTGGTGTTAGTCTGATGCCATACACTTCCTCATGATCAGGAATAGCCTCTGTCAGGCAAAATACCTCTTTCCCTGTGGGACAGGAGACATGGAACATGCCATTCCTTCAGGGAACAGAAATAAGGGGATACAGCTCCTGGTTCCATTCAGATGCTACAAGAACTGAGCATATGTCTTGATCCTAGCTGCAGCCTTGTGAGTGAATTGGTGGGCAAGATTTATTTGCAGTTGCATAGAAAAATTGTGATCAACAGTCTTGACTGGAGAAGAAAGACTCACATTTGCAAGGTAATTTATTTGGGATAAATCACACAAGTGACTCCAGCCTCCTTCAGTGCAGCTGTTTACATGAGGTGCCACCAAACGAAGAAACAAGCAGGAAGGACAACCCGAAAGGAATGAGGTGAACAATTTTCTTTCTCAGTGGCTGCTGTTGCTGGGTTGGCTGCATAAGTAACTGTTTAGCTGTGCAGTCTGTTAGAATGAAATTCATCTCAGATCCAAGCATTTTTTCCACATTTTGGGTTCATATTTACATTTGTTAAGGTTAATAGACCTGACAATTTCTTCATGTTCTCACCAGGGAGCAGTCACTGACAAACCGTGGGAGAGACTGAAACAATATTCTCCACAGAAAGTAAAATCTGTGCCTCACAGGGCTGCTACACATTCCTCCCTAGTAACAGTTCTCAGTCCTCAGTGGTGAAAATCAATGTAGTACCCCTGAATTTACCTCAGCAATGCCTGTTTGCACCACTTGTAGATCTGATGGCTTATACTTGTTACTCATCTTCCTCAGTGTTCTTCCAGGAATTGCAGTGCAGCCTTAGTGTTTTCTAAATCCATTTTGTTCTTTCCTTTTCTTCAAGAGTGATTTGGGTACTAATTCTTCTGTGTTTGTGCTACAAATTTCCAACTTAAATTGTTCTATCTTGCCCCATCTGCAAAAGGCCATTTTTTTTAAGAGCACAGGTAGAAAGGAGAGGCCAGGCAAGAGGTGCCTATGGCTCCTTGTAAGGTTGCATGCCTTTAAAGAGAAAATAATACAGGAAACCAGGAAATTCATTCAGGACAGAACTGAATTGAATTTTTAAGGTTTGCACATAATCTGGGGAAGTATGAATCTGCATTTTTCCCACTGGCATCAGGTCTCTCAGGATATCAGAGGCAGGGACATTACTTAGTCCAAGACAATACCCTTTCAGCTTTCTCCCCTTTCCAAGACTCCAGATATATCCAGCCAGACTTGAAAATTCAAGGAGGCAACTAGACCTAAGCAGTTATCTCTTTAGAGCTGAGCTGCAATAAGTGGCCATATGCCTGCTCTTAAACTAAAAACCAAACCAAAACAAAACAAAAAACAAACCAAAACCAAACCAACCAAACACACAAAAAGCTAAAATTCATTAGTTAAATGGAGGAATTTAAAGTAATATATTTTATTTTCATTTAAAGCAGTATAAGTGGTATAGGCAGGTCCTGTGACTAAGCGGACGTGTAGTATCCTGCCACTGTGGAAACCAAATCCAGAGCATGAGCCCAAATAGAAAGTACCCTCTCTTCCCCTTATTCCAGGTTCAGTACAAGGAGGCAGGAAATGAAAACTGCTGAAAGTGTTTAAAAGTCCCTGCTTTGCAGACTATGTTTGACGAAGACTCACCCCCAAGGATCACCTGGTGTTTTATAAGATAGTTTCATTGCATTCCTTTGTGCTCTTGCCTTTGATGAAGTCTGGCTCATTCACTGCAGTGCTCACCAGTGAAAGATCTCCCACCACAATGCCATAACTTTAGAGATCTTCATAACAAATGTCTCCCAAAATTAGAGGATAGTTAGAATAGCATGATATGGTCAAATTCTTGCTCTTAGCAGCCTTGTGGGGAAAAGGGTGAGTTGGCCTTTGTTAGCACCTGGTATCAGCTTCTGTGACACATCATACTTCTCTTTCTGTGGGAGTCCAAGCAACAAATGCTCCACATGACCAACTAATCATAGTTGTTTATTTGCAGATCATCCTTTCTGACACCAAGCCTATCTCATTTCTCTGCCTCTTCCAAAATCCTCTGGCATTTTGGAAGCCCAGGAACAGAAATGTTGTGGCTCATCATGGGTACACCTTTGTAATCTGATGTCATATCTTGTTTGCCATGTGGTTTTTGTTTCATCAGGAAGTTCCAGTGCACATGCTCTCTGCGAAGTTTTAATTTAGTCTTTTGTTGGACAAATCTCATATGGTGACTAATGCAGGAAGAAAGATTGGGTAGAAGTCAAATAATGTCTCAAAAGTTTGGCCCCAAGTAAAATAATGCTAAATATAAATGCAAACAGGAAAGGTAGACTGGGGGAGAGAAAAAATGCTGTCTTGCATACAGCTTTTCTTCAGAGATAAATAAATTCAGAACATTTTTAGATACAGGCTGAATAGACTATAATGCTGTATTTGTCCTCAGCTTTTATCACAACTGAGAAGAGTGAAAAATTGCCTCATCTGTAAGGGCTTGGAATATAATGAGCAAGAATGAGCTTCTCTGTCAGTCCTAATAGCTTTCCCTCTGAACAGATAGCTGCAGTGGGGGAGTTGTCACTTCTTCCTGCAGTTACCAAATGGCACTAGTAAACCACAAGTTTGCCACTGTAACTCAGCTGGCTAGTAAGAAATACAGATTCCTTCCATGATATGCTCTAGAGCATCAGTTTCAGGCAGATAAATACAGCTGCAGCTGCACATAAAGAAAGGCACATATATAAATGCATACACAGAAGAGAAAAGGCTAAAAAACCTGTCTCCTACAAACTGTTGTGCTCCATAATTTTAAATACATGACTTAAAACTTTATTTCAATTAAACTTTGCATAGAGTAATATCAAATTTGCTTAAAATATCTCTCATACTATATATTAACACATGCATCTAAAATGCAGAACACACATGTACAAAATATATACTCACATATGTACCACATATATTTTTTCACAAATTCATTTGGAGCAGCACTGAAGATATGATTTAAAGTCCCTAAGACCCCAAGATTTTTCTAACATCTAAAGAATAGTAGTTCATGTTCTTACATACCACTAGATGGTGAGTTGTTGACTTTTATCCTACAGTACATTTCTCTTTTTATTGGAATGAAACAGAATCATGACATTGCTGTCTCCATTGTTAATAATTTTACCCTTAAGTATATTTCCATAAACATCCTCCAGATTATAGGGATGTAAGGCAAAGCTATGGAAAAAAAAGGTGAACATTGTTCCTACAAAACTCTGTTTGGAATTTTTAATCTCTTTGTACAATTGGAAACTTTTGCTTTGTTAATAGGGGCTGCAGGATGTCACGTACAAATGATTAGGCTACAATTCAGATGCCTCCTGAGACAAAAAAGCATCCAATTACAATTATGTAATGCTATGTGCATCAGCTTGTATAAACAGTAAGCTTTCACACATCAAGCAAAAATGCCTCCCCCCATGTGTGTTGTGTTCCCACTCAGAACAACCTCTCATTTTAGCTATCTGCTATTAAAAGGCTACTTCAGAATCATACTTGGCACCTTTCCCTACATGGCTGCAGCTACCACATCAAACAAAAGTGCTTTGTTTGGCAGCTGTAGTCTCGTTCTTCAGCTGGGCAGGGGATCAGAGTCTTATCAATAACAGGCTGTACCAAAGACTCACTCACCGCTTCCATCCGGTGACACTTGTTGCTATTAATACTATTCACTGGCATAAATGAGGATAGCCTTTAGCCTCAGATAAGTGGTGAAAGTTCAATGATGCCTATGCACTGGATAAGGAAAAGTAATATTTCTCCCTCTCCCGTTAATGCATCATTGAGAATGGAAGTTATTTAGAGCTGAGTTGGTCTTTTTTGTGTTCCATATTTTACAAATCTTCCTACAAAGAGGGGACCTGTTTCCAGTAGTTTAGCCCAGGCTGCCAATCTCTGTCAACAGAAGTAATAGTAATAATAATTCACTGCAGTAAGAGCTAACTTCCTGTAGTTTGGTTGTTATTTAACAGACTGTGATATGTACATTACGGCTTTCAAAAACAACTGAAGAATGAGATAGTCTGGAAGACCTTGTTTCCTGAAAATCTGACTCCTTTAAGGAGACTGAAAAATCTGCAAACATGAGTTATTCTGGCCTATACAGTGGACCTCCCTTTCTGTAAGTGATTAATGAATGTTCTGTAATGGTTATTCCTGCAATTTGGAGCTGGAGTGACAGTACTTGCTTTACCTGTACTGTCCTGCTGCATGACTGCACTACAGGGGTCTTGTTCTCACCATCAAATCAAATTTTCTTTTCTCATCAAGAAAACTTCAACCTGTGAACTAGCAGTTGTTTTCTGTGAGCACCTACACAAGCTAAAATTTTCTTGTGCAAAGGGAAAGCTAAACCAGGTCTTGGCTGAAACAAAATGTGCTCGAAGAACCACAGAGGCATCTGAACATCCTTCTGGTCTTCACCTACCTCCACTGCTGATTGATCTGTTATAGCAAGGCTTTGTGCGTGGCTGGACTCCAAGCATTTCTGGTACAGTGTTTATTAATGCCTTGCCAAGATGAAACATTTCTGAAACAAGATTAGCATCAGTATTTACAAGCATAGGGTTAGCTCTAGAAATAGCTCAATCAAAAGATGTCAGAGCATGCAGCTATTCATGGGAAATTATTTGCAAGGGACACATTCTCCCCTCCTCAGCCATGCTTAATGTTTTCTTCCCACCATCAGATTCACTCTCCAGTTTAAAGCTTAAATGAGGAAAAAACATAATTGCTTCCTAGAATACAGCTCTGTTTATTTTCTGCTACTTCCTGCTTGCAAAACTGCCTATTGATTTCTTAACGTGTGTATTTCTGTCCTAATGACTAATGACTAAGCCTTAAGCTGTACCAACCCTGGCAAAACAGGTTGTGTCTGTACCACACTGAAGGGGACATAAGAGGGTTTTTTAAAATTTTATTGCAATAATCTCTAATCGTGTCTTGCTAAGCAGAGACTGCTTTTGTGTCCAGCTCTGTGGCAGCAAACGAGATGGGAAATGTCCTGGGAGAGACGAAGCTTTGGAGGCACATGGAATTTATGCTGAGCCCATAAACTACTGGTCAAAGACTATATATATGCCTTGGAATATTCCAAATATGAACATGGTTTTTAAATCTAGCTTTCCACCCTGACAGGGTGTGTATTTCAGAGAACCAACAGTCCTTCGTTTTTCATTCTGAGGAAACCAAAAACCAATATCCTGGCTTTCAGAACGGGTATAAAGCCAAGCCTTGTGAATGCAATATAGCTAATTTGCAGTGTCCTGCTGGGAGCCTGGTGCCTCTGTAACCTGAACCCTTGATGTGACCAAAACTGGCCTCAGGCAGAAGCAAACACACAAAAAGAAACAACAAAGCCAAAACCCAACCCCAGCCCAAAAGCAACCAAAAATAATGGATAAGGGGAAAGCAAAAACAAAATGGTGATTATTCCTTATCTGGTTTGAAACAAGAGCTTTTTCTAGACCCTTATCTATATTCTACCTCTCTTTTCACTACAACTTGTCAGATGAATTTTGAAATGCAAGTAAAAAATTGGTAGTTTAAAAAAATTGCTCCCATTAAACTATTTTAGAGGGTTATAATCAAGTCAAAAAATATGTTCTAAATCTAGCTCACTTTTGCTAGTTAAAGACATTTTTGAAGAGCAATATGCTGCAGCAAACTACACATGCACATGCCTTGTAACTGAGTGTCAGTGGAAGAGTTAATCCTTATAGAAAATGTGCCTAACATAGACTAGAGCTCATGTGATTTTCTGTTTTCCTGTTGAATAAAGTATCTGGGAACAATGAATGTGATACATTGCTGCTACTAATGCTGTAGCCTGTCCCTTTGTTTAATTACTGCAATTAATCTTAATCTGTCTTTGTTTGGCAACAGCTAGGTTAGGAAGAACCAGCTGAATGCTTTTCAAAGAGACTGCTGTTTTGATCACTAAGCTCACAGTCTTTTCTTTGGCAGATGAAAATATTCAGCATTTTATTGCAACCCGAGTATATGCTGCATGGTTCTCCAAAATACAATTGTGTATTACTAAAAGAGTGGGAAAAATATTTGCTACAAAGGGATTTTTTTTGTATACACAGTAGAAAAATGAAATGCAGTGTGTCTAGAACATTTTGCCCTGTTCTGTCTATAAAAATGACACAGCTGTGTTTCACATTGTATGAACCACTCACATAAGCATTTAATTCACTCATTGTAAATTGAGCTACATAAAGATGATGTAATAATTAGGTCTGAAACAGATGGAAGTCCTACTTTAGATAATACACTCACTAAAATAGCATATGCTGGCTTCCTTCAATTCTATACATTTTAGTCTGTAAAGCTGTACTTTTGATCAGATGACAGTTGCTGAAAATAATAGAATAGGCAAGGTTAGCAGAAAATTTTCTGAGACAGTTCTTCATTTTTTTCAGTACTGCATTTTTTAAGGCATTGCTGTATATTCATAGAACACCGTGTATGATTTCTCGGTTGTGATTCTAGGAAAACACAGTGAAGGAGTAACAACATCATGGAAACAGGCTTAAATTTCTCCACTGAGTGTCAGTGAGTAGAATTTTACCCCATGCAGGCTGAAGAACTGTGAGCTGCTGTGGTCTCAGCTGGGCAAATATCAGCCACGTGGCTCATCTGGGCTTCGCCTACCCTTGATTATATGAAGAACAAGAGTGTGCACACACAGGGAGGATAGAGCACGCTGTCCAGATAGTTACACCTAAAAAGGTAAGTCCTCTGTTTCGGGTGGGCCTCCAGCATACTGCAAGAAGGAAAGGTTCTTTGCTCTGTTTCAAGTGTTCATTCTTGCAAGAGCCCTTCTTCTGTTTTCAGCTCCTCTGGACAAGAGGTGGTGGTATCTCATCTGCCATAGCAGAACTTCACCTGGGAGAAAACTGGAATGCAGCATTGTGCAGAACAGGCATTGCCTCATGAGTGACCAGATAAATAAATGCAGCTTCTGCAGGTTTCAGTGGCAGCCTTTGTAAAACAACACTGGGTGTGGTTACAAAGGCATCAGCTATTGTAAATGCTGCAGAATAAAATTGGGCATGGTACATTTGCCATTTCTGTGTGTTAAACTCAAGGGATGTGGGTACATGCCAGTGGTTGTGACAGCATTGTATGGCAGTGGATAATGTGCTCAGATCCCAGGATCTGGATGATTTTCTTTTCAGAGTGACTGTATGCCTGACCTTTGTTCTAAAATATTTTAAATAGGAAGAAAACACCTGGATTTTCTGACCTTCTACATGAAGGTCTATATTTCTTCAGCTTGGGAAAGACATGGACCTGTTAGAGCAGCTCCAGAGGAGGGCCACAAAGATTATCAAGTGGCTGGAGCACTTCTCTTATGAAGACAAGGCTGAGAGTGTTGGGGTCATTCAGCCTGGAGAAGGGAAAGGTCCAGGGAGACGTGATAGCACCTTCCAGTACCTAGAGGGGGCCTGCAAGAAAAATGGGTGAAAAAGTTTTTAGCAGGGCCTGTTGTGATAGAACAAGGGGCAATGGTTGTAAACTGGAGGGTCAATTTTGGCTAGATATAAAGAAGGAGTTTTTTATAATGAGGGTGGTAAAACACTGGAACAGGTCTCCCAGACAGGTTGTGGATGCCCCATCTGTGAAAAAAATTCGTGATCAGGTTGGATGGGGCTCTGAGCAACCTGGTTACTTGAAGATGGCCCTGTTGACTGCAGGAGGTTTGTATGAGATGACCCTTAAAGGTCCCTTCCAAGCTAAACCGTTCTATGATTTTATCTCTGTGCTACTGCTGGCCAGTTTTGTCTCACAGAGTTCAGCTTGCTGTGAGGTGGCATTTTAATATTTACACATTGTGCTGCTTACAGCCACAATAATACAACTCAGTCAAGACTCATGGAAAACTGAAAGGGTTGCATGGATTTGGGTGGAAAATACGTCAGCGTCTGAAAGATCAATGTGCTGTGGTTTTATGCTGATGCATGATTTTGTGTTGGCTGGTTCAGGAAGGTATGGCTGAAGAAATCCCTCTTTGGACCTATAATCCTAGTCCTTTAACAGAGGGCTCTCTGCTCCAGGGAGTGCATGTTTCAGGCCATTGCTCAGACTCAGTATGAATGAGAGCAGATTAAAGAAACAGTTAACATTGATACCCCTCAATTTAATTAGCACAGAGACACCCAGCTGTGACTGGGCAGCCATCACTTGCTCCCTGAAGGTCCAGTCCAGCTCTAGGAGTACATGTGCTTGTGTTTTGCCAAATAAACTTCAGACTGGGCTTGCAAGATGTCCTCCACAGGGATGGAAGTCTAAGTCACATAGATGCACAGAAAATGACTCCATGAGTGATCAGTTCAAATCCAATGATTTTAAAAGCGAGATATGTTGGTTTTGTTCACTTGAGGAAACATTCAGTATTTCATTATTATGAACAAACACCAGCAAATTATAATTACTATTTTATTTTCTTATTACTCCGGCAATCAAAACCACTACAGAGAAAACCACTCTATGGCCCAAGGATCTTACAAGCCAAGCATAAGTCAAAGGATAGCAGATTAAAGTGATGGAGGTGTCAAAGTTGTCTCAGAAGTGAAATTAATAAATAGGTGCCTTATTTATTTTTGTTGTCAAAACAAATTAAAAAAGGAAATAAAATCTCAGGATTGAACAGAGTATTGCATCTGACCCCAAAAGTGAGCTTGCTATAAGTGCCTGAAAAAGATGGAAAGGAGATGAGGAGCTGTATTTTCCACAGAGATGTCATAAATCCCAGCACTGGTATCTCTCTTACCCAATGACTCACAAATAGGCATCTTCTGTCAAGACTGTTGCCTCCCAGGAGGAGAAGAGCACAAAGAGACCGTGAGGCTTTGTACTGTTTTAAGTTTGGGACAAGGGTTTTATTCATAAGAGGGGATGAAATCAGACATCCAGGTCATGCCAAAGAAGTTTTCATGCATCCTATATGCTAGACCATAGCATTTCTGCTACATTTGTGCTGCATGCTCTGTAGAAAAAAAGTATTTTGTGTAAGCTTCAAAAAATCAGTTTTCTTTACTGCTGTCCTTTATCTGCACCTGTCAGTCACGCTGCTAACTGCAGGCAGAGGCTTGCTTAGCATACTGCAGAGATGTGCCCCTTTGTTCCGTTTACAGATTCTTCACCAAGGACTTGTTTGTTATTTGGCATTATTAAGCAGCTGATTTTGCAGGAGCACATTTGAGCCATGGATTGTTTGCCAGCAGTTTGTAATAAGCCAAGAAAGAGCAACAACATATAATCAAATCCATTATGACTACATTAAGATTACAGTAGAGAAAGGAAATTGAACAAACAAAAGTATTGCAAAAGTACAGCTAAGAACAATGAAGATATCTGAGCAATGCTGTAAACACTTATTACTACTTACATAAGGTCCACATGTCTGTGTACTCTCAAGTCTGAGACTGAACAGACTTTCCTTTTAAGGCTGTGTTCAGATAAGGTCACCCTCTGTTAATATGGAATCATATCAAATACAAATTTGTTTCTCAGCTGCTCTCTTAGAAATACTGAAACCATTCCTTAAGTGGCCAAACTCTCCCTTCAGTTCTGACTATTTTTATTATTGAAGAAAAGAGAGAAATGCAGGTAGGATGATAAAATCACAGAGGAATATATCAACCTTGGGGAAAATAAATATTTAATACAAACAAATTTAAAATTTACAAGAAAATAGTAAATACAATACATAATGGAGAACCAGTATTTAAGATACATCAAAGCAGATACATTTGTCAGTGCAGAAAACATGTAATAATATAGGTGGAATGTTAGTTCAGGCCTGAACGGTCACCTTCTTCTTGATGTGGGGAGGGAACGGAAGGCAGAAAAAGTAAATACAGGCCACTAGCAGAGAGGGGGTAGAGCACCAGGCTCTACAGAAGGCAAATGGGAATAGTTTTGTAAGTCAAATCTGTTTTCCACTTCTCCCTTATATGACATTTGCAGTGGGAGAGGCGTTGGAGGTGGCTGACAACAGCAGCCGTCTGCCCTGCACACACCACACGCTGCTGGCCAGCCCACGCCCTGGCAGCAGCTCTGCCTTGCCACAGGAGCAAACAGGAGGGGCAGTTGCAGCCCTGTGCAAGGTTCATCCAGCCAGAGAGGCATCCTGGCTACGGAAAAGCATTGTTTTTAAGGGAATGGTCTCATGCAATAACTGTTATAAAATGCCTGTCTTTCCCTGCCAGCATCTTTTGATGAAAATTTTAATAGCAGACTTTGGATTATTTGGCCATAAAGTGGATTGAGACTTAGCTCAATCAGCTACACAGCCATTAAGATCAGTGGCTTTCCTGGGATTGAATTTATCTAGAAAAGAATTATTCACTGTGCTCTCAGAAGGAAGGATTGTATTTCAGTATTTTGGTGGAGAAGACTGCTGAGGCATAACGAGAACACAGAGAAAGAAAATATATAGCATGCTGTGTAAATGATATGGTCCTCCTTTCTTCTATGCATAATTCAGTCCTTGCCAGATTTTAGCAGACAGGCTGCACTCAGTTTGCCTTTCAGAAGCTGATGATTGGAAATGCCAGCTCTCCACTATTTCCCTGCCACAGGGGAAACATGCACCTACAAATACAGCAAATGATTCCCTCAGAATGGAGACTCTGAGTAGCTGGAAATCATTACTTTTCCCCCAGGTTTCCCCTCTGATCATTTTGTCATTTTGGCTTAGCATTGTAGCATTAAAAGAGGAAGTAGCTGCAGGAAGCACAGGTAAATTAAGCTTACTGAGACTGAAGAGACGAGCTCTTTTGGTCAGTACATTTACACTGAAGTAAAGCTGGTGGGAAGCAGTCATGGATCTGTCCTACTTGGACAGAGTTGTATCAGGGGTAGGGGGGAGACAGCATTTCTATCCTCTCTCTGCAGGGCTTTTTGCTCTCATGTAACCAGGCAGAAAAATTAGTTGGAGGGGAATTCTTATTCTTCTTAGGCACAGCCCTCTTGATTACAGCCAGCATTATCACTGCCTGCTGGGAATTAAGTCAGTGCCTTTGAAATTAAATCATGGGGAGGATTGCTGGTTTTCCAGCAGTTCAAGATCTGAAATGCCTTTCAGGCTTCACGGAAAGAAAACCACTGAGCTTTTCTTCATACTCAGAGAATGGCAAGATTGTGACCTTTTTTTCAGTATAAACCCTGAAAAGATCGGATAAGAGCTGAGTTGCCTTGGAGAGAAGCTCTGTTTGTAAACTCTGCAAGGAGAAGGGAAAGTGGTCAGCAGTCTCATGGGTCAGCAGCTGGCCCCAAAGGGAGATGGTGGACTTTTGGCTGTCTGCAACCCAAAGCACTGCTTGCCCACACAAAATCTGTAGCCTGCACAGGCCCAATACAGCAGCGGAGCACCTGTCCAGTGTATGCCTGAGCCATGTTTTAAGCGTGAGTCAAAGCTCTATTCACCCATTAAGAAGTATCTGGAGCAGAGATGAAGGGACAGGGTGAGTAAAGCCCAGGGCTGTGCCATCCCCTGTCTCTGTGTGACCAGGACGTGAGCAGCAGCCAAAGCTGTCATCACTTATTCCACGCCTGTGGAAAGCACTGGGTATCTGGTGTCTGCTAGGGTGCCTGGAGAGACCCAGCTTTAGTGGCTGCAGAAGCACAGAGAGGAGCTAAAGATGGTATGACAAATGGGCACTGGAGATTATGGGGCTTCTGCTCATGCACTAGCCCACATTGCTGTGCTCTTTGATTCATTTACTCTGCCTTCAGATAACTCAGTAAGTGACATAGAAATGAGCAAACTCCTCCCTACTCCCCTCTCACAGAGACTTTGGTTGGCTTGAGCTTGGCTGCACTTAGAGGCATTCAGAATTCCTTTTTTTTTTTTTGAGGGGAGAAAGAATTTTCATGTAGCATTAAAAGAGCAACCAACGAATGAAGCATTTTTATGACGAAAATTAATTTTTACTTATGTATGTTTGTGTATTTTGTTGTGAATGCAAAAATACAGCATCTTCCTACAGGTATTTACCTTGATGTATGCATATGCACATACTGAATATTCGCTCAGTTTCCCCCATAATTTATTACAGAGATCTCTATCTATCCTTTTCTTGGCATGCCCTCTCTCCCCCTCTCCCATATCACTTCAATAAAAAGTCAAAATCCACAGGAATATAATAATGCTGTACAAACATCTGAAATGTGAAAAGAAGTGAGAGAAAAACAGTCTCCCTTAGCCAAAACTGTGAGGGATAAAATGAAGGCTCATCAGCTCTGTGTAAAGAAGCAGAGATTCAGGTCAGGTATAAACCTTTTCCAGTGCTAAAGCAGATCAGGTTGTGGAATTAACCACCTGAAAAGATCACTGAGTCACATCAAAGGAGGGATTGTGGAGCTGGAGGCTGTGGAAATTGTGTTGGCATTAGGATGCAGCGACAGAACCCCACTAACTCTGGCTCAGCTGCCTGACCCTGCCACCTCCACCTGGGGGTCAGTTTTTATTTCATGCACAATTAGATGTGACTTTTGCCTTATCTGCATGTAACAAGCTTGTTGTGCAGCTCCTGGTGTCCCTAGAGTGAAATTTCAGGCTGTGGCTCAGCTTGTCCAGCCTCTAACAGATGGGGAGAGGGATGATTCTGCCCCAGCTCTCTGGGCTTTGCACTCCCTGGGAGCCAAGGAGGGGCAGCACAATTCCCCTGTGGGCAGGGCTGGCAGCAGTGGAGGGAGGAGTAACAGCTCTGGCCCACACCTGCAGCAGGTGAGATGTGAGAGCAGCAGGACATCACGCACAGTGTCACACGGAGCTGTGCCCCGTGCCACTGCTGCTCGTGTTGACCACCAGCTAATGAGCTGGAGAGAGCAAATAGCAGAGACATGTGGAAAACAGCTGGCTTGGCATGGCTGTGAGCATTTCGAGCACAAACACTGATCTGTCACTGCCATTTCCTGATGTCAGACTGACCTGTTCACCAGGTGCCAGCAGCCAGTGTCAGTGGGAGGAGGATTGCTGTTCCACCACCAGCAGCCAGACCTGCACTGGGCTGGGGACAGTGAGGCTCTGTGTGCGAGCAGACAGTGCCAAGTACTACATACGTTTATGTGCTATGTCTTATAACCTGTGCTCCTCTCTTACTGTAATTTCCTTAAAATGTTTTTTTTTCTTCTGCATCTTTCTCACTTTCATGGTAGTACCGTGCTGACAATGACACTGGCAGGTGCTCATCACCAGGATCAAGGGAATAAAAGTCCCTGGTCAGGGTAATTCTACACAGTCATCCTAACTTGTGTGATCTCTTTTATTTGCCTGAAGGAAGCACTGACTTCACTGCATCACAAAATCACTGAATGGGTCAGGTTGGAAAGGGCCAAAGTGGGGTCATTTTGTCCAAACTCCCTGCCCAAGTAGGGCTGTCCTAGGGCAGATGGCGCAGGACTGCGTCTAGATGGTTCTTGTGCATCTCCAGTGAGAGAGGGACTCCACAACCTCTCTGGGCAACCTCTCTGAAGCTTCATGGCCAGCTCCAATATGGGCAGGGAAGGAGGGAGTGTCTGCAGGCCCCCAGCCTCAGGATTTCGGGCCCTCCTACCTTACAGCAGGATAATTGCAACATCTTTACCTTTCTCTGTAAGGACCTGAGCTACTCCACTGGGCTCTGTGTGTGGATAATGAAATCTTTACTTGTTTCCATGAAATACAGAGCAAGTCTTGAACCATTGTCTGCTGGTCACCCACCAATTGTAACTGAAGTTATGTAAGGTGAAGGATATAAAAGAAATAGTTAATTACAAAGGCACAGGAGAAAGGACTACTTAAAAATTGTAAATAACTGAACTGTTTTTAGACTGGTGGCAATGAAGTTTTTCCATACTAGTGTGCCAAGGACTATGAATACTTAAGACAGAGGTCACAAAGAACTCCTCTGTTTTGCAAATCCATTAAGTGTTTTACTGCAGAGGAGAACAGAAGGACAAGCCTCGCAGATCGAATGCGTCTGAAATGGAGCTTTGCAATGAGGGTACTGCGCTCCTAATCTGTGCATCAGGTTGCTTCAGGCTCGTTTTTGAAAGAGCCACCAATGTGTACAAAGTCAACAAGAATGGAGTAGACAGCTGCAATCTGTGGTTTGCAGTTATCATGTGCTCTGTGCATTGCCATGTGCTGTCCTTCTGCATAGGGATGTGTTGGTATTACTGTAGCTGCTCTCCCAGGCTGGACACTCAGCAGCTCTAGCCCTGGAGAGATATCCCTGTTCAACTTGCATTGTGTTTGCATGAACAATCATCATTATATCAAAAGAAGATAAATTGCTAGTAAGAAAAATATTTGAAACCAGTTTCAAAATTGTTTTCTGAGAAGAAGACTGTGCTAAAAACAAATCCTATTTACGTATACGCATAGTGTGAGGATTATCACATAAGGGAAGTAGGATATAATGCAGTTAAGTGTGCGTAATGCTTCTCCACACCTCTACATGCCACTGTGGGAATTAAGTTCCTTTCCCCTATAAACTCATCTCTGTTCTGGCAGGAGAGGGGCTGGAAGGCAGCTGCCAGTACTAAATGAATTGCACAACAACCATTGCCTACCTCCCATTGGTCTGCAGAGACTTTCTGTTTTCGTATTTTCAGTTTTTCACTCCTATAAAGAAACACTTTAAAGCCCAAAGACAGTTGACTTGCTACAGACAATCACAATCTCCCTTGGACATAGCTGTATGCCTTTCCTATTTATCCTACCTTGTCTTAAGGGGAGTATCTCTTGCTATTGAAGAGCAAGTCTGAGTCTGTCATTAATATCATTTACTAGAATCATGTGCTGTTCTCCCACTAAAGAAAACCCAAAGTCACACAATCTCCTGGAAAACAAAAAGAATATTTAACATATTTATAGATCTCTCATTATTACTAATTATAGGCTGTTGCCTTCTGCTCAGACTCAGAAAAAGCACAGTGTGCACAAACATACAAGTGAAACAAGTATGCAGTATCTTGCATGTTTCTTTGGTTAAAAGGTTGTTTATAAAAGCTGAAACAAGTATATGTTCTGTGTGTGAATATGGAGCAGAACAAATATGGAGCAAAATAGCACATCATAATTTCAACTGAAAATCCGACCAAGAACCCCCAGTCAGAGTACTACCTGAATAAAATACCTCATTATACTGTGCTTGAAAACACTTTCAGCACCTGTAGCCACAGGTCTGTGCCTGCCAAGTTTTCATGTATTTGAGGAGTAATTAAATTATTATACCTTCCTGGAGATAGATTTGCAAGTCCAATAAATTACAGGGACAAGCAGGTAATTAGATAGCTAAATGCTGCCATTTACAATCATATTTATTTAACCTACAGTCTTATACTTACAGCTGACTGGACATTAGGTAGGAGGATGTGGACTCACAGGCTGTTAAAAAGCATTGGGTCCATGGTGCCGGACTACATCTAAATTGATGTAAGAACTTTCCCTTCTATTTCCCTTATATTTCTTGCTGTCATGCTTTGCCGTTAGCTCCTTGCACGCCTCCCATTCTCATCAAGCAGTGACTGAATCACTTTCCCTGTTCCCTGCTATGTGTTTTTTCTGTCTCCCATTCTCAGTCCAACCCCCCTCCTTTTTTAACTCTCCCTGTAATTTGAAAAATGCCTCATCCCATGTTGTTCTGTGCTGGAAGGTGAGTTTGGTTAGGAAGCCACAGGCCACAAAGCTTGAATAATTCCCATACAAATATATTTGCACTAAAGGTTAGGCACTTGCATCATCCACTTTTCTAGCCTGGGGTGCCAGATAGCTAATATGTGGAGTAGTTAAATAGCAGCTTGATGTTTTCTTAAAGGTTACATTGCTTTTAGCTTATCTGCATTATGCTGGGCATGGTGTTACTGGCATTTCATGACATCAGAGTTGCCTTTCTTCTAAAAACAATAGAGAAATACCCAGAAGCTACAACATGACATAAGCCCTTTATGATGGTTATGCTTAAGGAAGCCTTACAGAAAAATGCAGATTTAAATTCTGTCAGAAAAATAAACTTTTCTGAGGGCTGTGCTATAAAAGTGACCTCTCTCCTCCTTCCCTTCTATGTCTTACCAGTCATTCAGTTCAGTCTGAAAAAACATATGAGATAATCATAAGACTTTTATGTTGTATTTTGTTCAGTCCTTTTTATTGAACTGAAAGAAGACAATATAGAAGGTAAAACACTTCTTCAGTTGTAAACTAGAGGAGAATAAAACCAGTTTCTGTCTGTGAGACACCCAAATGGATAGGAAGACACCCAAAAGAAGGTGTGAGACACCCAAAAGAAGGAAGAAAAGAAAGCCCAGCATGCCCCCTCATTCCCACTCTCACCCCCTAAACTACCAAATGAATAAAAGGCAAAGAACCAGAGGGTAGGTGATCTTCTGTCTCTTTTCTGTGTCTGTGGGGGAAAAAAAAAAATTCTTTTGACTTAAAATAATATCTGGCTCAGTAACAATTTTGGGTGTTGGAGCAATTAAAGTCAATGGACTTTGATTCAAGCCAGCACTTTGAACAACATCTAGAAGACAGCTGAAGGCCTGGTAAATCTAATGAGCTGAACATTTCTGTGCTTCTATACTAAGCTGCTTTTATCCATGGAGCAGTGACAGCTTCAGATTACACAAGCGGGACACTGCAATCTGTAGGGTTCAAGAAAGGTTTGCTGTACCAGAGCTTTCAGCCCATCCTTCCTGCTCCACCGACTATGGGTCATTTGAGAACCAAGATCTGTGGAGATGAAGCAGAGAAATCTGGCATTAATGTGTCACTACGCATGAGAGAACAGCTGTTTATTTTGATTTTGTACAAAATCCCAGTGCAGATGATGAGAGCATTTCCTCCCCTGGAATTCACCAAGACTTTTGGAAAGAAAAATACAGCAAAGGACACTACTGAACAAGATGAAACGTGGTAGTCAAATAAACCACAATTTTGATTGAGATGGCAGAAGGAGTGAGATACTAACATGGGGATTTTTAATGCAAAATGGATTTAAAAATAAGCATTTGCCTAGCATCAGGATCTGAAAGGGAGGTTGAGAAAGAGCACCTAAAATTACGTGAAGATGAGACTATAAGAAGATCTGCTCATTATTCGAGTTAGGTCAGGGAGCTGGACCTGGAAGGAAATTATGGGAAATGTTGACTGGTGCAGCAGTAGAGATTCTCCTGTGAGGCTTCTAGTGGCCAGCAAGATAAACCCAAGTCCCCACTGGGCTGCTGCAACCACAAAGGCAAATCAGATCCTGGGCTCTGTCCTCAGGGATACTATGAGCAGAGAGAGAGACATGATCATCCCCCTCCTTTCAGTGAAGGAGAGCATTTTACTGTCTAAGGAAGGTTTATTTTGCTGTAGAATTGGAGGAGAGAATGATAAACACAAAGAAACACACAGTCAGGGCTGAAAATAGATAATAGAAAGGTTTAGGTTAGACATCAAGAGAAGTACCAAACCGGTTGTATAACACTGATTTGTGAAATAGTTCCTTACAAAATGTGGAAACAGCCATTGCAAAGAAATCTAAGGGAAGAAAACCTTGGGAATTAATACCACTAATTATTGACCACATAGTAATAGTATGTGTCTGGTTATGCCTGTTTGGGTACAGAGAAAGAAGACATGAGTGGTTCTTCCCATCCCTTAACCTATTTTCTGGTACCAACACAGTAAGAGGGATGCAGCCATCCTGCTATACCGGGTGCCAGGTCAACCAGGGACAAGCTTAAGTCCATGAAGATCTCACTTTAATGTCACTGGGAAGGTCTTTCTACTGGTGCTAGGAAACAGCTTGCTTTACATTTCAACCCCATCTGTGAAGCCATTGCTTAGATATTAAATAAAAATATGGTACCTTAAAAAAAGAAAAAAAAAACCACAACAAAAAACTAGCTCTTTGCTTTCTATTGAGAATATTTTGTATTGTTAGAATAGCATAAGGTATATATTGCCAGATAGGGGAAGAATGAGTTCATGAACTCTCATGGTGTAAGTAAATCACATTATCCCTTTTGGTAAATATACAATGGTTTATTCCTTCTCAAGGAATATTCATTCACCTTCTTTCTGTGTATTTTTTGGTTGAGTGAGTGGGCAGGCTGTGATAAAGGGTGCTTAATTTGACATTGCATGTATTTATGACCTACAAAACTTGATATAGACCAAAAAGAGTGGGCAGGGGATGAAAACTGAGAGCTGGCTTAGCAGCTGAATATAGACCTAAGAGCCAAGAAATCCCCAGTACTAATTGTACTGCCACTACTGATTTATGGAGTGTCCTTGGGCACTGTTAAAACTTAGCAAGTGTTTTGAGGTGGAGAAGAGCTATGTGTTTCTATTAAGATGACATAATGAGGCTTTAATTAGGGAAAAATTGGCTACTTCTCTGCTGAGATGGAATAACTATTGTAGACGTGAATATATAAATACTCTACTGAAGCTGGAAAGGAAGTTATTGGTTCCTCTGACATGAAATCTTGAGAATGGGCCATAGAACAGTTCCAGCTTTACAACAGAGATTGTATATGGTTTTGTATGTGCCATCAAAGGTAAATATATTTTAACTAATTTTAATTTATAATTAATTCTGATTGAAGAGATTATTTTCATTCCAGTGCAATTCATATAAACCAATATGTACTCAAGACAACCGGAAACTTGGCCATATTTCCTTCCCATAGGAGAATTAAGCCAACTTTGACATTTTATAAATTTTTAGTTAAATCACTATGATCTTTGCAGGCCAGTGTTTGCTCTGACAGTATTTTTAAGCTTGAATAAAGGCAAATTATTTTAACAAATGTGCACAAAGATTAAAAAATGAATCCCTTCACTGTTGAGACTGCATTGTCTGTTATCTCTGTTTGGAGTAAAACAGATGGTTCATATTGCAAATGATGCATGAATAGGACTTCCCCAATGTGATGCAAATGGATCTGTGAAACTGGCATTGTATGGAGGAAAAGAGGCTGATGTTAGTAGAAACTTCTTGGACAAACATCAGTAATGAACATGTTCTTTGATTATGTTTCACCACCCGCTAGAAAGCAAAGCATGTTCAGAAAAAATAATCAGAGGAAAAGATGTCCTTTCAGAGACTGATAGTTTCAGGGACAAGAAACCAGTCAGCCAGTGCTTGGTGCTGCTGCAGATTCCCACTGTCACCTTTGGCAAGTGCAGTCACTCAGTGTCTCTGGGTCAGCCTCTGTAACGCAATGGTTACAACCTCCTGCTGTTTATCCTCTTTCTGATGCGTTCAAACCGCGCATGTTTGGGGCAGACATTTTTCCCCAGCGGTTGACACAACCACTGCACACTGCTGTATTCCAGAAATTGGAAACAAGCAACAGTGTGATGGGAGCAATATTTCCCTGAGCTTGAATGACCTTCCATGTGCACTGGATTGTATGAAATAGATCTTATAACATAAAAAAGTTATTTCATTTGAGCAGAGTTTCTCATCTCACTGTACTCAACAAAGTATTTTTTTTTAAATACATCCTTGCAACTTTAAGCAAATGATGATCAGGTCTAAATTCCTCTAAGTTTCCAGTTTAGAACAGGCCTTAACGAGCTTTCAGTCTGTTCCTACAGCTGTCAATATGCGTTTCAGTGATTAAAATGAAATATATTCCAGGTTGGTGTTAAGCTGACCAGATTTACATATTCTTTTTAATTACTGATTCTTCCAGTTTTTGAGGAAAATTCAGATCTATCACAGCAAATCGGTACGCAAAAATGGTTTGAGTTATCCTTAATTATAGTATTGAAAGTGCCCAACAGCCTTGTTTTAAAATGGAGCACCCCAATCACCATGTCACCAGCTTCTCTATTTTTTTGTGTATTTTACTTCATTGAGCTATCATAGATCACGGAGTGGTGTTGGTTTTGGAAAATAACTGAATGAGTTATTTATTTGGGTGTTTGGGCCTGGTAGCCTAAAGCTTTTACAAATTTATGAAATGTCTTGGAGGGCAGCTGCAACAGGGTGAGCTGAAAGATGAGAAAAACATGCTCACAAGAAATAAGAACCCCAAACTTTTGCTTGTCCTTCTATTTGCACATCAGACTGAATTGCAGATGTAGATCACACAGGTTCATTTTCATATGTCTGTTGTACCTATTCCACAGGCCCAACATGTTTAATAAGTGGTCTCACTGCTAAGTGCCATAATTGATTGCCAATTACCTCCTGAAAGCTTTCCTTTCCCCTTTTCAAAGTCATGTTGTCAAAGAACACTAAAACCTCTGTCTTTGCACAGGTTCCCACTGTCTTGATGAATCTCAGCCTTGTTTGCTCTGTGGCTCTTGATTCAGAGCACACAAGTGGAGACACTCAAGATGGATCCCACCAGGAAGAATCTGAGACACCCTAGGAAAGAAAGGTGATGTCCAGGATCACCAGCTGGGAAGGACAGAGAAGGCTTGGGCTGAGAAAGGATTGTGACAGACCATCTGGAAAAATGAAGGTATGGAAATTTGAAATTCTATGAACAAACAGAAGTTTGAAATGCCATGAAAATTTGCCCAGTTTTAGTTGTTGAATATTATGCATTCTGTCCTCTCTGTGAGCTTGCAGGGGTCCCTAATTCCTGTCTTAATTACAGTTTTTAAGGCATGCTGGCACTCCTGTGCATATTTGCTTCAGAGCTAACCTGAGGTTTGCTCCTTGCCTAATAAAGAAGTCTGATCTTGAAGGGGTCTGTCTGACCACTGTAGCGAGTGATGCAGGCAAACCTCATAAAATGAAACGTTCAATATTCTGTGTGTGGAGTCAGATCCATTTTCACAACATCTGGAATGATTCCCCTGACTTTTCAGGGCTCTTTAGTCTAAATGCTCCTTGAAGTCTGTGTACAACTAACAGTTGCTGCTTTTTTTTTCTGGAGCGAGAAGAGAACGTACATTTTTGCATCCATTTGTATGGCTTCTGGGACTTTTTCTGCTTTTAACATTCTCTGGCAATGCCTCATCCTGAGTCTGCCTTTGGCGGCAGCCACTGCACTGAGGGGCCATGCAGGCAGAATAAATAACAAGGCAGTGCTGAGAGGTTTTCCTTGATACAAATTGCTGTAGGCTGGGAAGAGAGGGCATATTTTGTTAGCAAAGAAAACGCCCCCATGGCTGCTGCTATAGGAAACAGATCCATTATTGTCACTCTCTGTTCTGGGAAGGGACAGAAAAACTTTTCGATTTTCTTTGGTTTCTGCTGTATAGTCTGCCACAGTAGCCAGTGCTAGCGAAACCAGACCCATGCTCATCTGTTCAAAATATCACTATTATTTCTGAATACTGATTACTCAGGCAGACTGCAAGGCAGAGATGTGAGAGTTTCAAAGGCGGGGCAACAAATTGTTGCACTGAAGTGACAACGACAGGAAAAACGGAGGCAGGATAGAAGCAATCCCCTTAAGAGACCTGGAAAAAAAGGATTGTGGCTGAAAGACAGCTGTTGGAGGAAGAAAGCTTTTACTCAGCACTTGCTGGACCACATCTAGAGTGGAACACAAGAAAGGCACTGATGACCCAGAGCAAGTTCAGCAGAGAACTTCCAAGATGATCGGGGCAGGAGCACTTGCCTTGCGAGGAGAGGCTGAGAGAGGTGGGCTCCTTCCACCAGGAGACACGATAGCTTTGGAAGGATTGAACAGCAGATGCCTGATGAGCACGAGGAGGTCACTGAAAAGATGGAACCAAGCTGTTCATATTTGGGCATGACAGGCAGACCACAGACAGTGAGATTCTCACTGGATTTAAGGAGAAGTTTTTCACTGCAAGGACAGTCAGGCAGCAAAGCATCCTGCCCAGGGAGGCTGTGCCATCAGTCTTGTACTTGAGTCAGTACAAGAAAATGAAGTAATAAAAGACCATCTTTGCAAAGTGTCAATAGACAAAAAAAGAAAGACATTGACCATATATGCTTATATTCTGTGTTTGGAGAAAAGCAGGTGGTAAGCCTATGCCACTTCAAATGTTTTCCAGTCCACTGGAAAGTAAGAAAAATTCTACCATCTCTTAAAGAAGAATGTTTATAAATCATCAGATCTGAATAACTTCCATCAAAATATACAGCCAATTGCTTCAATCAGGGGTGATGGCAGAGTAAAAAGGAAAAATGGATTAATACAGGCAATCACCTTGCTATCTTCATGTATGTCCCTTGCAAAATATGAGAAAAATGAACAAGATTTAATTAGTAAAGATATAAATAGAAGCAAAAGGCGTGAATACCATTTCATGACAGTCGATATGATGCTGTTAAAAAACAAGTCTTGTCAATACAGTCTGCAATACAGCCTGATTTGACTATGAATTATGGGTTTGGTTGATAAACACTGTCATGCAGATATAAAAGGTTTCTATGGTTTAATGTGTACTGTTTGCTGGCATAGGATAATCTGAGCTTTTAAAAAATGAGCAACTGCATGGCAAGGTTGCAAAAATGAGCAATTAGTGTCAATAAAGCTTGGATAAGATGAATTTAGAACTTGCTAAATGGCAGATTGCAAAGCTGTTGCTAACATGAAATTTCTTCTGAATGCGTATGCTTCTAGTAGCCTCCCATGGTGGTATATACTAGAAACAGTGTTGACCAACCAATTTCGTCAGTGATCCGGAATCAAATGCAGCATTCCTGTTGATTAAAAAAAAAAAATCTGTGACTATCACATATGCTGCTGGAATAGAAATTATAATAAGGACATGACAACTATATGAAACGGTGTAGGGAGTTTTGGTATAGGGAGTTTTAGTGTCGGGAGTGTAATCAAATAAAGCTTTTTAATATGGCTGAGTTACGCAGGCTGTGGGCTGTGTCTGGAGAGCTGGGGAAACAGCAATGCTGAGAAGACTCTCAGAGTTGCCACAGTGCAAGCAGAGTGCCCCTGTGATGCTCTGGCAATACAAGCAAATGTAATGCCCAGCTGCATAAACATGAGATAAACAAGTAGGAGCAGGGAAGTGATTTCACTGGAACTGAAATATTGCATGAAGTTCTGATACAGGCATCTTGAAAAACATTTTGGAAAATGAAAATGTGCAGAGATTATTTGAAGCCTGATGAGTCTGAGAAAATGGTTGATTCGTGGAGGGTTTGATCTATTTATTGTGAAGTGGCTTGACAACAGCTGAAGTAGGAAAAATATGGAAAGGCAGGGCACAGTGAATGCTTAATGTAGTGAGAAGACTTCAGCAAGAAACAAGAACAGGGGTTATCAAGCTCAAATTTTGGAAGGCAGAAATGGTTGTAGGACAAGAAGATGTACCATTTTTTTAACATTGGGGTATGAATCTTAGAAAGCAATTTTAGAAAAGGGATGGTGAATCTGTTTCTGGATCTTCATCATTGTTAAGAAGAAAATGCTCTGAAAAATGGGTTTTAGTCAGAGGTCACTTGGTGTGGTAGAAGAAAATCTCCTTAAGCATTAAGTTGCTGAAACAGACAAGAGTCACTCTGAGATCTTCCCTCCTGTTATTACTTAGGTTTCTTGGAGATGTGCAATGGAGGGGCATGTGAGAATAATTTTATGTTTGTGATTAAGTTTTTTGTTTAAATGCCTATAGGGTTTACCATAGGCTGTGGGGCTGTCGGTGCTCTTGCAACACTGGTCATACTCATCCTTTTTGTTGCATTCTGAATGGTTATCACAGTCTTCTTTTTCTGAAATGAGAAAGCTGTCTGTGTCTGTCCCCAGGTTCCCTCTAGGCAGGGAAGAAACACCAGGAAAACATCTTGCAAACAGAACTTTGTTTTCTGAAACTTATAAGTAAGAAACAATTTGTGAAAGAGGTGTGAGCCACTGTGTTTTCTCCCTGGAAGGATCTCTTTCCATATTATTGAGACTGGCCTTATTACAGCCATCTCCAGCTGGCAGGAAAGTTATATATGTGCTCAATAACAGCAAACATCAATGAAATGAGCCTTTAGAGCCTCTTACTGTGCTTGACTCACCTTTATTGATGCAGTGGGATGCAAACTGCATTTCCAATAGCAGTAGCTGATGGACTTCAGGACCAGATGGAGGAAACTGCGACTGGGGAGAGCAAATTTAAACCATTCCCGAGTGCCCCAAAATAACCTCTCAAGCAGTCATGGTTACAAGAGGGAAGGCAGAGCAAGCACTGCTACAGACACAACTAGCCAAAGTGTTCTTCTGGAGTGGCACTTCATCTGCCTGAATAAAACAGGGGTGGGAGTCACTCACCTAAATGTAGGTCACCTGTGCTGAGTGGTGACATGGGGAGGTCAGTACTGAATGGGCACCAAAGTGTGATTCAGGCCATCCTAAAAATAGACATCTAAATTAAGGCTTCACAGAAGCGTCTTCTCTCTCTCTTGGCTGCACAGAGAGTTTTCTAAGTGGCTCAGCTACAGACTGCTCTGCTGCAGATGTCTGCCTTCATTAACTTTTAGGGTCTTACCATCAACTCAATTTCTGCCACCTGTCAGCGCTGGGAAATGGCCCTGATGGGCCCCAGTCACACTCGTCGTGTACATGAAAAGGAGCAGATGTGATTTCATTGTGTTCCACATGCTCAAAACCCACATTTACACTGGCTGATGAGCACTTACTGCAAGCAGTGCAGGGAGGCAGTCCAGGCTCTGATCATCCAACCTTTGTTAGCAATCTTCAGGCACTGCTTATAAATGAGTGAAAGCAATTTCTAAGTTTTTTCCCTGCTCATTACAAATGAGGATTGATCCAACATTGATATCAAAAGGCGACAGGCTTTTTCCATTTATCAGCTGAGGGCAAACCAAAAAAAGCCAGTTTGAACTCTGCACCAGAGACACACAGATAATGTGCTGGTACAGTTTTTCTGTGGTTTGGGATTAAAAACTACAGTCTGAATTTAAGGTGGGGCTGTCACTTTTCCAGAACCAAAGTGCCATCAGTGGCATTATCAGAGGGTAAGAGGAGGAGCGATGGGCTGGGTCGTGTTGCAGCTGAGTGTTAGGAGGTGAAAACAGCATTAGTGGAAAATTTGCACAGTGCTCTGGGGATTTCCTGTGTGCTGTGGGATGCAGGGCTGCTTTTGAAAGCTATAAAACGAGTCAAGTTTGAAAGCATCTCATTATTTCCTTCATTGGGAAAAATATCCTCTCTGTCAGAGATGGACTGTGAAGCAGTATAACAAGAAGGAAAGATTAGTTCAAGATTCCTGGCATTTGTAGAAGTTGGATAGAATTTTACTTGTGTGAGACTATTTGCTTGTAAATGGAAGACTGTAGTTACAATATGATGGAAAAGAGGAGGGGAATATGCAGTGGATTAACATAGAAAAATCTGATACCAAAGAGATGCCTCTGACTCGAAGATTTACACAGTTCAAATAAATTAAAAACTTCCCAGTATGCCTCTTAAAATGTCAAGCTTAATTAGCTTGAAATGGGCTAACAAACGAGTTGCCATGTAAAAAATGGCACTGTAGGTGACATCAGAAGCAGCTCTCTGAATAACTTCAAGAAAACCTAGACCTCCATGAAGTTTTACATGAAAGAGGACTTTAGATTCCTAATACAGATAACACATGGCTTAAAAGAAATATTTTTATCTTTCCAATACACATCTTCTGCCTTTCTTTGTGGTTCTTGCTTTCGCCTCTTGCCTAAGACCAAATTAAGAATCAGTTGCAAATATCCTTTTTCTGTTCTCACGTCACATAGGCCAGAAGATGCTGAGTGAGCACTCTGCTTAAAAACGTCTTCACCTTCAGAGACTAGACACAGAAGATGTGTGATGGAAAGAACCCAAGGACATGTATTATTTCTGTAGTGAAATAAAGCCTGCAGAGGGAAGCATTCTGGTGGTGTCAAATAAAAAGGGACAAATATGGATGGCAAGCACAGTATGTCTCAACCCACACTCTGGAAAGTGAGACCCAGCCAGCAGGAAAAGGAGGGGACACACAGGCAAAACCAGCAGCGACATGCAGGATCTGTTCCAGTGGAAGTGGATATTGGACTGGGCCTTGTTACATGCAAGCACAACTGATTAATCAAAACTGCACTATTGTGAGCAGTGGGAATTGTTAATGCAACCAAGGTGCACGGCCTTTACCATTTGTGTTTATTCCCAAATGCATTTGCTGGAGCTGGGATGCTGCTTGTGCATCTACAGCGCTGCTTCCCTTTGTGCTGAAATTGCTTGAGTTCATGTTCCCAAAGCCCTGCTCTGTGCGATTTCCCACTCTACCATTTGCCCTCAGTGTTCTCTCTCCCCCAAGTCTTGCAGTATCGCTGCTCTGACATCCCCAGCATGATCGTACTCAACATTATCCTGTCTGCTTTTTCTTCCTGACAGCCACTCACAGGAAATTCTCATATGAAGGAGGATTTGTGAAGAGACCGTCGTCTCTGTGTGTTGCCTCTGACTTGTTCCCTTTTTGCAGTTCTTGTCATAGCTCCTTGCTGCTCAGTCTCAGTTCTCTGACGAATCTAATCTGCTTCCCTCTGCTCCTTGACTGAAGGCACCTTCAGAGCTGTTACTCAGTGCATAGCAAGGGAGGCAGCTCCATCTTATTACTCTCTTTTAAAAGCAAGAATGTTTGTGCAGAATGTTTTCTTTCTCAGGTGTTGGACTAGATGATCTCCAGAGGTCTTTTCCAACCCTAACAATTCTGTGGTTCTGCGTTTCTTCCCTTTTATGTCACTCCTTCCTCTGCAATTTGAGGCGGGCTCTTCATTTCTCAGCCCAGCTTTGAGCCCTGGGATTTGGAAAGAACTGACATTTCTGTCACCTTTCCCTCAGTCACCAAAGCCACCTGCTTTAATCAGGAAAATTTGTGTTCTTTATCTTAGTCAAATTCAGTAAATGCCTCTAACCTGACTTTAAATGTGTGTGTCCATTCTCATTCAGGTCAGACTTGGAGACAGCGATCAGGAGGCACCAACCTGCTCCACGTTTCTCTCTTTCCACCACAAGGTTTCATTAAGTCCTGCATTTTCTACAGACCTACCCCTTGCCTGTGCATTCTCTCAGATCAGCTAGACTGTGTCTTCCATTTAAAACCAATTTGTTTCATCAAAGAAAGGGTTTGTTAGCATGAGTCAAATAAACCCCTTCAACATCTTCTTCAGACTATTTCTCATTGAAGACACCTCTTTTTTTTCCTTCTAAAAAAGAGATGCTACAAATACATTTTCACCTCCCAATACCACAGCCCTTGCTTGGCAACTGCTTCCTCAGAGTCAGTGCAATTGCCTGTGGATGTGAGGGGCCAACCACACTCCTCAGGGTCATATGGTCCCAGCCAAGGTGTGCAAATTCCTCTCCCAGCTCTGCTAGAATGCTGATTCATTCATTCATCACAGAGAGCTTGGAGTTGAACAGCAAGGGGCAAAAACCTGCTTAGTGAGGTGCTCTGTGAATGCATTTTTCCCTACAATAAAGTGGAGAAGAGCCTGAAATGATCCTCACCACTCCTACTAGGGTTCACAGCGTAGCTGGACTTTATTTTTAGCTCTTTACCACTTTTTTTGGGCCATTTATTATTTATCTCACATCTTGAAAGAGGTCACTCTTGCTCATCCCTCTCTGAACTTTCAGGTAGTCAAAGACTTCAGCCCATGCCTTCCCTGCTTCGATTAGGTATGGTCCAATAAGCCTGACTACGGCTGGCAGACATCCAAAGTTTCATTTGCTAGAAAATAAGCCTAATGCCCATTATTTTATCCCCAAGGTACTTAAGGTTCCCAGACAGCTTTCAAATTTGAGATGAGGAGGCATAAACAAGCCAGTTGATTAATTACAAGAGGTATTTTGTACATCAGGTTCCATTTTTCAGTGGCTAAGAAGGAAACCTGCCAAAAGAGTGCCTGTTTGCTCATGTGGCTTTTTTTGCATGGGAGCAGGCTGCTCTCTCTTTGAAATTCCTGTTAACAAAAAGGAAAGATTTCTGGCTAATTTGAGGAAACACTGAAGAATGAGCAGCATGAGGCTACCACCTGCCCCCCCCCCCTTAAGGCAGGTCCAGCCCCAGCCTGAGAGATACAGAAGGAGAAGGGAGAACTAGGCCTATAAAGGGTTTATCTGTGGCACCTCCCTAACAGAATCCTATTAATTTCAGCGATTCCTTGTAGCATTTCCCCATGGACAGAAGTTTTTAGTTGGTTTGTAAGAAGATAATTTTTTCACTAAGTGAAATTGGTCTTGCTATCAGAAGCAGAAGCAGTGGCAAATGACATCTGTTAATTTCCATCCCTGCCTATTTCCCAAGTGGTTAAAAGCTCTAAGTGCAGAAGACGGCAGGGAAGGGGGCAGGGCAACTAAGCGATGCCACAAAAAATGAAAGCTGTCTTGAAACCGAACATTAGAGCATAATTGAAAGCAGCTGCACTTTTTAGTTTAATGCCCATCCTAGATACAAAATGAAAACGGTAGCTATGATTGTAATGAAATAAAGGCTTAAAACAGTTCTAACTAAGGGTTAGATCTCACATACCACAGACCTGGTCTTCTGCTGGTTTCTGGAGAAAGCGACAAGGGTCACTTGGCAAGTGCCTAGTGATGTCATATCCTGACATTTCTAAGAAACCCTGGTAATATCAAGTTCAAGCTTAAGACCACAAAAGTCATGAAAAGGTGACTGAAAATGCTACGAATGACCAAAAGTTAAAAGTTGGAGATCTCAGAATAGATTAATGGTCCATGTATAATAGTGAGACAAATATGTAGAAAACTCAACTACCTGAAAATAAATGAAGTAAATAAAATTCTAAATCAACGAAGAGATTCCAGTAAAACACATTCTCCCCTTCACCACCCCC
>VZRL01002494.1:3680632-3747437 GCA_013397895.1 Origma solitaria | reverse complement strand
CCCCCCCGCTTTGCTGACAAAAATGTCTGAAACCGATGCACTGTAAAAAAGCCCTATGTCCTCTAAAGCAAGGTAATAAGCTAGACATGGAAGACTGTGTCAGTGAAGACACTGCATCCATATTTCAAGTGTTTTCATGGCTGATGATGACAGATTCTTTCCTGGCTGTGAGTGGTATAGGAAGGGACTAATTTTCTTTGGCTTTTCTCAGGCATACAGAAAATAAGGCAATGAAGCATAGATAACGTGGTTTGGCAAGTGACTTCTCTGAGTATTCAGTGGGATAGATGTTTAGCTTGCATATATCAGCATAGCATCATTGCCTTTATATTAATTTAACATCTGCCCCAATTTATTAATGGTTCTGTTGCTGTTCTTTCTTAATGGACATTCATACATATCCTAACAAAGAAATCCCCAAAAGAGCTGTCTTAAATCAATGGAGCAAAACAATTTACCCATAGCAGAAACAAATATTGGAATGCTATTCAAGGGCTTCAAAACAATGCAAGTAACTCAGCTTGGTATTTGTTTGAAAGAAAAATGAAGATTCAGAGCGTGGTTTAATTTATTTCTGCCAGGACATGGCTGCCCATTCTTGCACCTCTAGCCTCTATTGTTGCATACTTCTGTCTACAAAACTAAATCCAGTACTAGTACTCAAAATCACTCCCCAATTCAAGAATTGCCTGAATTACATTAACCATCACTGAGCAAGCAATCCTTTACTTGAATTCTTCTATTGATCATAACTATTTCATTGTTTGGTGCCTGTCCAAACATATTCTAAATATAAAATGTAGTGTTTGGTGTTGACATATGAGGAATGGGGTGGGGAGAAAGCAGGGATTGTCTTACTTCTCAGTCAGCAACTACAAGCTCGACATATTCTTGTCCATCTGATCACCTCTCCTTGGACCTAAGAGTATTTCCTCCCAGAGGCTCTGAAACCTGAACATTTGGAAACCATAGCAATAGGAATAAACCTTTTATAATTTCTTTGGGTATTGAAGTTTGCCTCAAAGGGCCACATCTGTCTGCTGTTTATTACCTACTTAACTATTGGCTGTTCTTTGGCTCTCCTGTCCTTCAGTCCACTGGCAATTCATCTGCTCTTAATGAGGTGTCAAAAATGATTGATAATGCCTCTGTAATTATCTCTGCCTGCTCTTTAAGAACATTCAGGTGAGACTATCTGTCCTTGCTCATATGTGTGAGCATTTAGTTTGTCACCATAATTTTCTTGGTTCTTTTTCACCAGCTCAAACAACTGCTTCTTAATTGTTTTCTCACTTCCTCACCAACTGAATTGTAAGTACAGCTTAAAATGTAAAAAATCGAAAGTACATCTTAAAATGCAAAGCAACAAATTCTGTACTTGTGCATACCTAGCTTGTGAAGTCTCACTGAGATCAGTGATAAGTGCAAGATACAAATCAGAGCACATGTTAGCCTTAGAGAAATGTGCTCTTGTACGCTCCAATCTATTCCTTCCAGATAATATGTTTGGATCCCAAATTGGCTTTGATTCCTGCGCTTTCATCTGATGTGCCAGTGTGGGGGCCAAGTTTCTGTGCTAGAAGACAGATTCTTCTCTTTGATGGGGGTAGCCTCTGAAGGCTTTTGGTTGAACTCCATGCCCAAAGCAGATGGTTAAGTCAGTTTTACAACCCAGGACCTTAATTTGATGTGGATGGATGCTCTAGAGCACCCATATTGCAATGAAAAGATAAAATTGTTTGCTTTTGAGGTACACAGGGACATTTCATCCATTTATTCAGATTATAGTGCCTTGCAAAACACTACAAATTATGACAGAGGCATGATTAGGACTGATAAAGCCTGTTTTCACTGAAAAATGAATGTAGAATAAATGCTGATGTGTAGGGTATCAGGAAACTTATTGTGAATTTTGTCTTCTTAGGAAAGATCCAATGCATTCAAACAAACACAAACTGATTTTCTTCAGGCACCTTTGATGGTAGGTAAGAACCATATGACTGCACCATTTTTTTCACTCATTGTTTTAGGAGTGTAAAATAACTTTAAAAGTTGAGGTATTAAAACAGAACAGAAAAAGGCACATGACAAAATTTTAAAAGCATCAGGTCCAGTTTTTAGAAACTCATTAGCATTCTTTCTACAGACTTTGCAGAAACGCCCATCCAAAATACATATATACCAAGGCAGGTATAGTGGTCTCTTCATGCTGGTATTGAGGAGGAGGCTTCACTGCGCATTTTCATTGGGTACTCCTCAAGTAAGCTCATCTCACCCAATCTTAGATATCTAAGGCAAAGACATTCATAATAATAAGTCACTCACTGTATGGCCTATCTATCACTTAGGCATCACCTTCAGAAGAGGAAGAATTGTGCTCTAAAGTGTGTCTTTTTCTCCCACCTGGCAGATAACTCCACTTGGTCAAAGGATGCCTTCAGAGTCTTCCTCCTCTACATTCCTTTGGATTTGATGAAAAATCTGGGCTGGTCATATAGAGATAGGTTTTTCCACGGTTGGTTCAGAAATCTGCTTAGGATCAGAAGAGAGATTTGGACAAGTGGTTAATGGTTATGGGTTTTATTGCCTTACTTGTGGAATAGAGGGTTTCTACTGCTATGAGATGGGAGCACAGCTCCCAGCACCCTTGCTGCCATTCTGAAAGGGAAACACTACTACAGAATGGCCTGATGTTTCTTCTGGCTCAAGCCTAATGAAATGTGCACTAAAGTTTATTACATTGATCCCTCCCTCTGTTCCTTTTAAGATCTGCTTTTGCAGTTCTGATGGAGTGTTACGGAAGAAGGGCTACAGTTTCACTGCCATCATTATTTTTTTATTAAGTTCGCCCACATCATTCAGTAATTGGGTTTCCTGATTTGGAATACTGGAGGTTCTCAATATTCTTTCAACCTATCCATCATATTAATGTCCGTCCTAAACATGTCTTGTCCAGCCACTGGCACAGATCATTATGCTCCCTGCACTTCCGCCCTAGGCAAGTCCTCTTCTATCCCAATCCAGTTACCCTGGCACAGATGGATTTTGCAGCCATTCTAACTACCCAGTCAGTAAGAAGAGAAGATCTGACATCGGCACCAATAAGAATTTTCTACATAGCGCTTTTTCTCCCCAAGCTGGAGAAAGCACACTAAGCCATCATCACTGCCATCCTGAAGCTGGCTGCTGCTATGCACATTGCTCTGCATAAGCAGGGAGACCTGCCCAAAGTGAACAGCTTCCAGTCTGGGTAATTTCTGTGATCAGAGTGATGAGCTCTATAGCGGTTATCCATGATGGAAATACGAAAACATATATACCAGAAAGGCACTGAAAAAGAGTGTCTGGATTATTTTTCAACACATTGGGTGATCCTGACTTGTGCAAAAGAAAGCCAGAATGCTTTATTTGCATGAAGCCAGGGCTGGAAACATGTTTTTTTCCAGGACAGACATTTAAAATGCCACTTCTATGCACATCGTGCGATGTGGTTTTATTTGTTTGTCTTTCTTTTTACATTGCATAAATATTTTAATTTACATTGAAACTTAAACCACTTAGCTTAGTGCTTAACTTAACCTCTTTAATGCTTTCTATAGGTTTTGCTCTTGAAGCAGACATATTGGAAGGTGCAACATCTTTCCTTGTGTTTTTTGAAGAGATTTGGATAAATCTGAGACTGAGCATGAAGAGGCAGTACAGATTAAATTGGTGCCTGTTAGATCTTCAATAAAGGCAACAATGTTCTGGAGAATCTTAGTCTCAAAGGCCAAACTGTTAGAACAAGGAAATGCCAAGCAGGAATAAAAAAAAACGCACATTCATAAACAGCACAGTGAATTCCCCTCACACACCTTGTTCATTCAGCCTGAAGCAACTACAAACTAGCTCGTGTTTGGCACTGGTCACAACACCCACACAATTACTGCAGGTCCCCTGCAGGACAGCAGCTAATGAGGTGCTGATAATGCACCACCTCACCAAACTGGAGATTTCCAAGGCTCCTGCACTGGAAACATCTCTGTGGGACAGGTGGCTGCCCAGGGCACAACTCTGACCCCTGCTCTGGTCACTCCCTTGGCCTCTGTCCCTGGCGCTTCCCAGGTCAGGGAATTATTACCAGTATTTTTGAGGTGCAAACATAAAGCTTCCTCTCTGCTAATTGCAAATTAGTTAGCTTTTGGCAGATCCTTGCTGCAAAAAGAAGCTTTGGAAGCATTAGTGGTACAGTAAATAGTGCTGAGAAGGCAAGTGTGTAACCCTGAAAAAATAACATGTTATTCAACTATCAGAGTGACTGACATGTTGTTTAACTTCAGCACTTTCTTGTTTTAATTAAACATGTCCCTTTCTTTTTTTCTTTCTTTCATTAAGACAGTGTCGGCTTAGGAGCATAATGATTAAAATAAAAATTAATTATTCAGATTTGCTGAGGACAAAGAAAGAATTCTTTCTCAGTAAATTTACAGTGAGTCAGTCTGCCAGGGCCAAGAATCAGCACCAAGTGAAAAGAAACCCAAGTAAGCAATTAATGGCTGTAACGGCAACACCAGACATGGGAGCTCAAAACACCACCAAAAAAATGTTCTGTAAGAACTGTTAAAATTCAAACTGACTGGAAAAGTAGAGCAGTGCACTTCTTCTTCAGACACTCATACTGAACTGTTAACCCTTGCCACGTAACTCACTCCAGCCTTATTCTCAAGGTGTTACCTTAGACACATATCTTCACAATCAAAATTGTAATTACTTTACGTTGTTTAGAAATAGGCAACTGGAGACATTCCTAATGTGTGAAATTCAGTAGCATATTTGGGAAAAAGGCTTCATCTATTACTGGTAAAATTTTCACCCAGTACTGACTGTTTTGTTCAAATTTTCCTCTCAGGGTACTACATGGCCATTTCTTTCATTGTGGGATCCACAAACTCATGCTAAAGCTGGCACGCTTCAAATTTCATCTCAAAACCCACAGGAATGACATTTCATAGGTAAAGTGATGCAGAATCAAAGATAGAGCATTAGAAATTGATAGCCTTATTTTGGTCATGGTAAAATACAGACTGAATACTGGTGTGGAGAACTCTGATACTTGAATAGTCTGAAATAACCTAAACCAAACTGCAGCTCATCCTAGTGCAAGGGCAGATTTTTGGGAAGAGCTGTCTTTTCTTGAAATTTAAGTTTCTTTGAGCATATTAAGTTATCTCTATAAATCAGGTTGGAAATATGCTTAAAACCAGCCACACTTGTGAGTAATTCTGGTTTTGCACTGACATAGATTTATCAGTACAGCTTATTTTTAAGGATAAATAATTAATTATTAAAGACAAAAAATACACCACACAAAGAAAGTTATGTATGACATATAATAAATTAGATTAGAAAAGGTCAGATGATAACAAAGCTTAACTGTATCCCAAGACCTCCAAATACCCATTCAGCTATTAATTGGGCACTTCACACAGAAGAGCCTTGGCTCTTGGCCGTTCCATTTGACAGTACAAACTTGGTAACTCAAAGCGAGTGCTCTTTGAGGGTCAGATGGTTGCTACTTTGGTTCCCTTTCCACATTTGTCACAAGCAGCCCGCCTGACTGCAGACAGAGACCAGAGCCACATGCGTGGCTCTTCACCACTTCTCCAACATTTGGCAACACTTAGCTGGCAACCACCTTGTGAATCAAATTACTTCTGTCAGACTTTTCAAGAAATGCAGAAACGGGAGATTAGGAAGGGAAGGCAGATTTTTGCGTCCCCTCCTGGCGGTAAGGATCCTTCCTAGAATCAGCTAGAACCTGGCTTTCCAGGAAATACTCCTTTAAACATGTCTCAACAAAGGTTGCTGAAGTAATTCGTGTACAGCACTCAGAGTAAAATAGGATCTTACCACTAATCACCTCATTTAAAAAAGGAAGTATCCTCCTTATGTGCTTAAGGATTCTGCTTTGTTGGGGTTAACCCACAGGTCTCCTGCTAGCATTTTCTGCTCAATTAGTTCTTTCAAAAGGATTATTGAATATACACAGATCTTGTGTAATCTAGGTTATGTCAGGAAATAGTATAATGAGAAGCAGTTACATGGAGAAGGGAGGTCAAAAAAGCAGCAACAGGAACTTAGAAAATATGAGGATATAAATAAAAGGACAGGTGCTATCTTCAGTCATGTAATGTGATTTGGATTCAGTAATTGACCTAAAAATAGAGGAGACTAAAAGAAAACACTCTGAAAAGCACAGTAGAGGCCATAATCTCAGCTGGTGTAATTCAATGTACTTCCAGAGAAATGAGTGCAGAAGTGAATCACTACAGCAGAGTAATAATAACCTATATATTTATAGAAGAAGTGGCAAAAATAGCACTTGTCAAAAAACATTACTCAAAGCTAAAGCAAAATGCTTATCGAAGTAGACCACATTCTGTGAACAGAGCTGTGATTACTATATTATGATTACAGTAAAGGCAGGCAATGCATAGACTCAGTTAATTTTAAATGCAAGTTAAGCAAGAAACATTTGGTAACTATGATACAGATGGTAACAATCCTAAAAAAGAAGGGATCATGTTTATATTTTCCTCCCTGGCAGTATTTTCGGAACGACAATGGCTAAGTCAGAACAAATACTTAAGTGGATCCTGCTCAGCTGGGTATATATCTGATCACATTTCAAACCTTGCCAGTTTTGCCTTGGATATAATTATCTCAGACTCTGGAGAATTACTGAAGGAATTTTACTTATCAGAGGCAACTGGTGATTTTAAAGGGTGGGCATTCCCCATCAGCCTGTGGACAAAAGGAAACCAAAGGCTGAGATTGCCTCAGACAAAATAAACCTGACTTTTAGACTTCTTGCTTCGAAATATTAGATCGCCAGTCTTCCCCGTTTCAAAACAGCCCTGCTCAGCTCCTGAGAAATTTCACTGCTGAGAAAACTTGAGAGACAGAATAGATGAGGAAATGCTACTTTCCTCTTTGGTTGATTTTTTCTTTCACTTGAATAGAAAACTTTCCTAAAGTTGGAAAAATTCTGCTCCAAGAGGAGTAAATAGGAGGAGAAACATGCTTTCTGGCTGGTATCCTTCAGGCCAAGAATACTGCTAAATCTGTGCTTTGATCACTGACATTTTATGCAACCGTCTATAATTAAAAGCAGAGTTTTCACCCAGAATGTATCTTATGCAAGCAACATATGTTTTGTGCAAGTGAGCTTAACTGTTCCTATCCACTGAAAGAACAACTTCATTCCTGGAGAGCTGAGAGCAGACCGCCTCCTCCCAACGCTGCCGTGCTCCAGGAAGCCAAGCATTCCCCTTGCCAGGCTCGTGAAGAGCGATACCCTTGTTGTTGTAAATGAGCGTAGCGTGGTACTACGCTGCGTTAAACCCGCAGAGACCGCGGCTTCTGTGGAAGCAGCGCTGTGTGACTGCTGAGGCTCCACGCAGCGCCAGGATAACTGCATCCAGAGGCAGTTTCCTCCCACAGTGACTGCATGCAAAGCCGTGTAGCAGAGCCAGCTCCCCACATGCACTGCTGGGTCATTGCATCCATTTCACACATCCATGGCTCAGTGGCCTCCTATGAACCATTTCGGAATGGTGCACCTCAACACAGCAGAGAGGCAGAAAGGGCTCTGTTATCTGTTTCAAAAAGGTTAAGGAATAATTTGATAGCACAAAAATCACACTGTTTAACTGAAACTTTTAATAGCTTTAAAAATGTTTATTAACAGAATAGAGTTCCAGCCTTCCCAAAGATCAATGAAAGCTGCATGAGTGTATTATTTCTTTGAGAACTAGCACAGCCAGAAAGTGTTATGGAAGTGTTAGGGTTGTTGGCTTTAAATGGAAGTCAACAAATTATAAAATAGCTAAACCAACAGCTTCGATTCACTCTACTTGCTTTGCAGCTGAATAGGCTAAAATGAAATAAAACTAATATATATGCCTCAAGGTTAAAAGAAAATTTTTTTATGGAGTAGTAAAGTAAGACACACTTTTTTAAAAACAGGAATAACAAAAACAAAACCCCCCAAAAAGCAGGAAAACTTAAACACTACTTGGAGCTGTTTGCAAAACATCAACAACTTCTCAAAAAAAAAGTCAGCTTTTTCACATTACTTTGAACTAACCTTTCTCAAATGCTTAGAAATCTCTTCTAAGGGCCAAGAAGAGAATTGGCACCAACTTCAATTCTATGCTTCAAAACACAGTTCAGTAGGATAATATAACTCTTCTTGTTCTCTTAATATTTACCCCTTGGTTTCTTTTGCCCAGAAATGTCCTAAAGATTCTTTATTCATTAGTTCCATTGTGCTTGAAATACCGCTCTGTTGCTGATCTGTTCTGTGAACCCATTACCTTATCCTGCAACTGATGTGTCATCGGCTGTCCCTGCAAACCTGACATGACGGTGCCAAGAACAAGATTATATTGAAAAGTGGACAGTGGCATTGGGGTTATTTTGAGAGAGTCTTCTAAAATAAGCAGTTGATTGGTAAACCAGTGGCCCCCTCTATGAATATCGGTATTATTGGGATGATGAATACTATTTGTTCTCAAAAGTTGAAAACACTGCATTCATTTAAACAGCAGCAGCATTGTTTAAGCTGTCATAAGGCCTCTGGCAAGATACGTGGGAGAAGTTGACATGTTTTTGTAGCCAAATGACATAATTGGGAGAAAAAAATCCAAGCAACATTTTTTTTAAGTTTCTGCAGTTTGTCTGTTGGGTCCCCCCCCTTTTTCTCGGCTATATTCACAAGTCTAAGAAAAGACAGTACCTTTTCACTTTTATAACAAGTACATTAAGCAAGAGAGAGCAAGTGCAAATATGCTCGAGGACTTAAGAGAAATGTAAGGTCTTTGATAATTTAATTCAAAACCAGACAACTGGAAATCCTTGTGTAAACTTTAGTGTTCTTTAATGGCAGATAGAGATGATCAGGAAAAACATATTGCAGTTCCCCATATATAAAATTTTGCTTTGCTGAATGTCATACCCATCACCAGCAGTGGAACATGTTAGCAGATGTTCCCAACACTGACAGGACTCAGGTGAGGAAAAATTGTTTAGACAGCTGGGTGCATAAGGGGATGACATAAAACAGTTTATTGCAATCCTAAAATTCTGCCACAGAATATATTTTTTTAATGCTAGTACATCTCAAGGTTTTCTGTTGTTTTCCCAACCCTTTTTCCTAGGCTAACTGCAAAAACAAGACAGGAAGGTGAACTCAGACACTCACATCCCATGTAACAAGCCACAGAAGTTTGTCTCTGAGCAAACAAGCCATTCTGTTGTCAGCTACTTTTGAAGAGGTTGCAGATGCACAAATTGATCTTCATGCTGAATTTGATGAGCAAAAGTGGAAGCACTTCAGTATGTCACATATTTCTAAAGCTAGACTTTCCCATCCAGATGATTAATTCATACTCCATTAGGATATGATGTCTGACACCAAGACCTTTATAAGTTCTAATGAGTTGACAAGAATTTGGATAGTCTGAGCCCTTCATCCTCATTTGAGATGCTGAAGTAAATGCAGTTTTACTCAGACATAATCTTAGAAAACGGGATATAAAAGTAATGTCATCGCTTTAAAAGTGACTGTTAGCAAGCTGCATGTGTTTTAGAGGAGCTCTTTAGGTTTTGTTCTCACAGTGCCAGAGTCCCTCTAGCCCTGTGCACAAGAGACATAGTTAACACATTGCATGTAAAAAACAGCACTCTCAAAACATGAAACGCCTTTTCTAAACACACTTCCATGATGGGAATCACGAGTGGGGAACACAAACGGTTCTGCAGAGCTTGGATTTGGAAGTATCTGCAGAACACTCCCCTTAGGCCCTGCTGGGGTTTGTCATTGCTCTGTATTGACACAGAGGACTGAATCTTGCCCTCAGTGACTGGCAGGAAGAAAAAAAGCAAAGGGGAAAGGGAAGGAACACTTGTGACAAACATCCCCACACCTGGGGGGTCATATGGGAGATGATCTGGCTGAGCACCACACCAGTCCCATGCATGGCGGGGAAGGCTCAAGGCACGGAGACAGGAACAGTACAAACTCTTGCTGATGACCAGGCTGACAACCCACCAAACTGGCTAAACCCACACCTTGCCTGCACCCCAGGTGGAGCTAGAAAGAGCAGCTCCCATCCACTTCATTCCCAGCCCACTGGCAGCAGTATCCCCACAGATCCTCGCTCAGCACCTGTGAGTACCATAGCATAAAAATAAGAGGTCCTGGGCTTGACTTCATTCTCCCAGGCCGCCCTGCACTTTTGAAATGAAGAATTGCCTTTATTAAAGAAAGATGCTTTGATCTCTGACTTTTACTGTCTTCCTAAAGAGGCATTCCCAAACTTAGCGTCTTCATAAAGAAGATGCTAAAGGAGCCTTCTTATTTAAGAGAAATTTTTAATCACCTTGACTTCCAAAACAATCTGAATAATCCAGCTTAAGTCTCCTCATTAAGACCAGATTTATAAACTCAATCAGACTTGCTTGAAGTTTTGCAAATTTGGTTCTAAGTATCTGTGTGTTTATAGCTGCATATATCAGTTTGAAACTTTGGGAAATTAATAGAAACTAAAACCTCTGTACCAAATATTCTTTCCTTTGTAGCTGACATGAGAGAACAGTTGTATTTTGTATGGAGCTTGTCTTCCCCATCAATTTGGTGGCTAAATTACAGCTGCTGGGTCATGGACAGATGAAGAGAATAAAGCTATAAAACTTTCTTGGTTTTCTTTTACTTTTACTTTAGATGTATTTAAAAGATCAAGAGTTTAATCTTTCACACTTTCCATGGCTTGATAAAGGATGCATCAAGGATGTTTGAGTTCCCGCTTCTTGAAGAACCAAAACAGATATTAAAGACTTTACAATCGTTTTTTTAATCTGAAGTTAATTAGCCACTGAAAAAAATTACGTGCTAGCAGCATCTTAGGGTAATCTGACTTAAAACAATTCCTTTCCTTTCCCTTATTAAACAGCCTCTCATTTGGCTGTGGTAATTCACTACTTTGCTATTTCTCCAATCACTGTAAAATTTTGCAGCCCTGGTAGGACTTCAATTTCAAAAATGAAAAACAAGAAAGAGGGAAACAATAAAAGTGAACCATCTGTTTTCTGAAAACCTTTCTAAGCATCCTCCACAGATTCTTTCCTTCACAGGTGACCTTCACCCAGGTATATTTGTCTAAAAGTTGAACAATAGTCCTCTATTTCAAGGGGAGTTTCTCAGCCTTTGTTGATATCAAGCACCCCAGCAGACAGGTCTCCCATCCATAGCATCCCCATCTGAGAACGATGAGGTCCTAGAAGAGGCTGGCAACAGACAAAAAGGGTTTACATTCATGGTACTTGAGTACATTTAATGGAATTAAGAGTGATAATAGATGTGAGAAAATCTCTTTCCTTGACAATGATAAGGATCTTAGGTAGAGAGAGAAACTGTATCTAAAACAAGTTATATAAGCCAGCCAAACAAGGTTATTTTTAAATGCAGGATGCCTGCTTGTAAACGATTTCTCCATAAATTCCTCATAGAAGCGAGGGACATAATACTAGCACTATAACCACTAAACTTAATAAACCTCTGGTTCAAAAGTTTTTAACTTAAGACAAAGCCTGAAACTGGTATTTTAAAAGTCACTTAAATTTTTTAAATCTTGTGGAGTAAGGGAGGTACCTCTAAACTGGAAGGGAGGTATGTCTTGAGTTAACTGAAGAAATTTTTCACTTTTAGCAAAGTCTGCTTTACTGCCCTTGCAGTATAGTAACAACATTTGCAGTATAGAAATAACATTTCAACAATAATATCGTGCCACATAATTCCAGGGAAAAGAATAAAAGTTATATTGGCCTTCACAGGCTTTGGGCTGAAACAAGACAGGTTTGTTCCTCCCTTTAAGGTGGAAGAGTTCGTGTAGATGCTTCTTGTCCTTCTATGTACTGATGAGAGAATATGATCTTTTCAAAATTCAGTGAAGATCGTAATTAAAATTAGATTCTCTTTCTTATCTACAAAGCCTTGAAGCTGTCATAGTTTGAGTGCTATTCTTCTTGATCTACTTAGTCCTGACAGCTTAAGTCAATGTTGAATTAAACTTGTGCCAAACCATCCCCTTTATCAGTATCTTTTTCTCTGATAGGAATCCCTAGGCACAACTGAAATAGGAGAACCTTTAAAGTAGACTGGCTAAATATTCCCCCCAAATTACCATGGATTTCTTTCCCTCATGCTCAGTGAGGATGCTGGCGGTTAAAAATACTTTCCGCAAGAGGACCTTCACTGTGATAAATGAGAATAGCTCCTTTGATTTTAGTACAATTAAAGTACTGCAGGTAGGGATCTGACCCTCTACACTTTTGGATTTCACCCAGGAAGACATGACAGCAGGGCAGGTGGTGTCCCAGATTAAACATTTTTAAAAACACATACAAAGCAGACAGAAGCATGCAAGGGACAACTTGATTATATACACTACATCTTCCCTGAGTTTCAAAAGGCACATGCAGCTGGTTGAAAAACCTTTCAGTGGGAAAGCAGAGCATGGACATAATTTACAACTTGCTTCCTAGAAAGGACAGTATCTTTCCTCTTCATCCCTTGATGAGGGCTGGGCAGGGAAGAGCCAAGTAGCAGATTGAAGAGCCAAGCTGTGGGGTAGCAATAAGGGAGAGGCAGATCAACCCAGCAGCCACTGCTGAGGCTCAGTGGGAAGCAGCCTCGCAGCAGGAGCAGTGCCAGTGGTGGGATGCCTTCCACCAACCCACGTCACCATGCCACTGAGGTCTCAGGAGCTGCAGGTGGCCAGGGAGAAACACTCTGGCCAGCCCAGGTGGGACTGGGGAACTGACCATCAGAAGCATAAACATCCTAATATCTCTCTCTCCTAGCTCAGCTTTGCCCCCACAGAGCCTTTCTGGAGCAGAGAGTGGGATCAGTGGTGCTATGGGAGGTGGAAAACAAGTCATGGCGTCAGCAAAGGTTGGGGCAACTGAGCAGGGTAATGCCCTCTGCATCTCCCTCTCCCTCTCCATCCCCAGCAGCTGCCTGAATCAATGCATATCTCCATGCACAGCATCCTCTCCAGGTAGGTGTCTTACCTCAGCTTCTCCCTCCTCTTCCTCCCCTCTCTGCAGAGAGTCCAGGGCTTTTCCCATACACAGATTGCCAAGTTTCTGGGTTTTACTGGATTTTCCAGGCACTCCTGTAACCCCTTGCCTCAAGCTAGGTCCTCCATCCACCCCAGCCACTCTTTCCTCCCTGGGAGCACAAGTCACAGATTCTCATCGTCCTTTGCCCATCTCCTCTGAACGCCGTCTTTTCTCCAACAGGAAATGAAGTTCACATGTGGAAATGCACAATGTTTGAGACACAAGGGGATAGTCTACCTCTAACAGCCACAGAGAACCCCCCTGAGTGTAACTGCCAAGTGAATGAGGTGTGTTTTGCTCAGAGCTGTGTGCCCTGCAGTCAGGCAGGAATGTACCAAGAACTAAGCTGACTTTGCCTGGGGAGTCTCCGAGAGAAAAGCAGCACAACAGGCTCTGATGTGACATGTAACATGCAATAATTAAATGTTCCTTCATTATGGAAGAAACATTATGGCATTACTGATAAATAATGATTTAATTACTCTTTCATTTTTACAGAAAAGGTTCCAGTATTAGACCAGTAAGAAAACAGAAAGCAAAACAAACATGAAGCACTTATTTGCATACTGCAAAAGCACATGGTCATGGCAAGCACCCTCTGCCCCTCTCCCACCCACTCTCCAACAAGTGTGCAGATAGCTTCCCTGGGATATTGTTGCCACCCAAGCTCATCATTTGTACCCACAGTACCTCACAAGGTCCAGCATATAAATTCCTGCTCTCCCACCAGCAAGACCAAGCTGAGTCAAATGTTGCTGCACCCACGCAAGTGCACACACGCACCAGTATGGGAACAGGAAGCTGCAACATCTGAGGTCCACGTGTCATGAACCACTGTGGTTTTCCACAAGGGATGAGAACCGGTGTTTCAAACCAAGTTCATCGGGAACAGCATCATCAGGCCTGCAGTGAGGGGTGCCATCTGCTCACTCTCCCCGAATTCAGCCGGCCTACGCAGCGCAGGCATCTTCTCAGTTTGTGTGGAAAGGCTGGCTCTCTGCTGAGCTCAATCCAGCACCTGCAGCAGAAGGAGCACACTCGTCAGACACCCAACACTGCGCTCACGTAACGTGAGCAGTCGTCACCCATACGCCTCTACCAGCTAAAACTGACTGCTGTACCTAGAGTCATCACCACGCTGTGTCAAAACAAATCCACTGGCAGCACACGGAAAGGCATTTCAAGACTGATTAAAGTCTTGCCTGCAGGATTTTCCAAATGTAAAGCCTATTTAATCATTGCATTTCTGTGTGCTTTCAGGAAAAGCAACTCGGCTTTGGATGACTCACCCTTCTCAGTCCAAACCATTTGTTCTCTGTGCTAAGTATGGCATCTATTTACTCAGGCAGTCAGGGGCCAGGCGTGAAATGTGTGTCAGGTCTCCTCAGGTCCACAGTTATGTACTGACGTATTTTTAATTGAGGTAGTTTCCATGAAAGACCTTTTTTCCACACCCTCAGGACAACTTGAAAATTCAGAGCTCATTCCGCCCAAAACAATCACCTCCACAGTGGTGTTCACAGAGAACACAATGCTGCAGAAACAAAAATAATTGTGGAAAAATACTGGCGAACAAGCATTTGAACAATAGTGGTGGGTATTTTCCAGAAGCCTGCTGACTCCAGCGATTTTGCTATAAAGTAACTTTGTGGGTGATGCTGCATGAACTGTGACCCATTACTGGAAGCCAATAAGACGCAGTCAGCTCTCTTAAATACCTTTTTCTCTTCACTGAAAAAGCCTGTCCTCATACACAAATACTTAAGAGATTCTGGAGGTCTATGTACAGCCAAATAGAAAAAGACGCTACATGTCTTTTGTCACATAAACAATAAAAATTCAAGGCAATTGTCATGGCTATCTGCCACCAGGATAAGGAAAGGTTAGTTTCTCATTGCCACACTGGAAGTCTGAGGGTGCACCACTGCAGAGCTGTGTGATGTCATTAGTTAGATGTTAAACCCCAGTTAACCCTTTCGGTACAAAACCAATTGCCAGTATGGTCACTCAGTTTGCCCTGAATCAGTAACACATTTATTGCAGAAATGCCAATTCAATTTAAGGCAGTATCAAAACTTCTGCTTCACATGCAGTCCAAAGTACATTCCTGGACTTGGGAAAAAAGTTTGCTAACAAAGAAAGCACAAATTCAAGTTCAGCCAGGAATTCTGGTACATTACAATGTGAGAACCCAAGAGAGAGATTGACTTTCTTTAATTATCTAAATTATTTTCAGTAGTGCAATTTGCATCTAATATCCTGCAACTCTAGTTTCAGGGTTGCCACAGCTTTTGAAAAGAAATAGATGTTTCCATGTACTTCAGAGCTTGTAGTTTGAAGGAATACCTTTATACCTTACCCAGATCTCCTAAAGAGATTGTCTTTTTCTACTTCAGAACTTCAGAATAAAATCTGTAGACTTCACTTTGTTCATTTATTGATTTGCCACTTTTAAAAAAAAAAGCTTGTGCATACATATCTCATTTACTTTTTAAAAATCCCTGATATATTAATCAGTTCATAAATCTTGCAAAAACCACGAGAAAAGAATGAATCTCTGCTGATCCGTGCGCACATTTCCCAGTGAGATCTACCATTAATAGCAATAGGAAATAATTTTTAATAAGTGAAAACAAGCTTGCTTGAAGATTCAAGCTGAAGAGCCACGAAGTTTATTCAACCACAAATATAATACTAAACAACAAAAGACTAAACACAGGGAAAAAAATTCTAGTTTGAGTACAGCTGCAATGTGGTTAGACACCCTCATCTTGAAAATGAAACAGGATGTGCTGGTGTTTTTCATTTTATAGTACTGGAGAGTTTGATGTCCCAAAACTAACTTATATCATTCTGCAGGAAAGAAAGCTCCCTATGGTTTTAAAGTATGAGCTGTCTGGGATCTGACCTGTGGTGCATCTGCTACTAGTGGTAAGCAATTCCCTTCAAGAGGGAGAGATTTCACAGATGTCATCCAAACATCAGTTTCCTTCCTTTTACATGTGGCCTAAACCAACACAGCTGACAGTGCTGAAGTGAGACTGCACAAACTGCTCTCAGGGTAGCATTTCCCAGACACGGCGTTTCCCAAAGCTCTTGTCCTAAGGGACTAGACAGAGAAAGGGACAATGAGTTTTGTGTTCTGTAACAGCAACCAGACCTGTAGCTTCTGAAACAAATACCAAAAAGATGTGCTGGTTGCACCATACACATTAAGAATATAAAAGCCAGCATCTGCTTGAGAACCTGAAATCTCTCTAGTATTACCTTAATTCAACAACAACTCTTTTCCTTTGCCACTAAATTTAATTAACTGGGTATGGAGGGATTGTCTAGAGGGCTTAGTTGTTGCAGTCACAGGCTTTTTTCAGACAACTGATATGCTCCAGTATTCTCTGTGGCTAAGAACTCCATTTATAAAAGACTTTGCTGAAAGTGAATGTTAATCTGGCTTAGGTACAGAAATAAAAAATTGGTAAACCATGAAACGAAGCATTGAGCACAAAGCTAATCCTCAAAGGAAGAAAAAAATAACAGGTTTTGATAGGGCTTTTTTTCTCTCCTTTTTGTCCAGCTTTGATGTCTGAAAACAACCTGAAAGTTCTGAAGTCTGTCTTTCCAAGTTTTTCCCTTGCTTTTATACATTAAAAACTTCCAGAGCATATCTGAAAGACAATGATTTTATAACCACATCGATGAAAAGGAAATGTGTATTTTTCTAATATACAGCTAAAGGGTTTTTTTCAGATGTGCAGACAGGCATACAAACAGCCCTCAGTGCAGACAAGGTTTAGCAAATATGTTAAACTTCAATTTCAATTTAAATATGAGTAGTGTCAGGTCATACACTAGCAGTGTTAGGGTAGATGTATTTAAACAGACCTATTTTTCCAAATTAACATGGAGCTATGAAGAATTCAAGAGATCACAAACTCTTTGATTATGAGGCAGTGACTGCTAATTGTGAAGGACGAAGATACCTAAAAAGACTGCTCATCATACTGACTTTTTATTTGGTTGGGTTTTTTTGCTTGTTTGGGGTTTGTTATTGTTTTGTTGGTTTGGTTTTTGTTGGGTTTTTTTTCCCTTCAATGTCCAGTTTAATCTGCCACTAAAAAGCTATGGAGATCACTGCTTTGTAATGAAATCTGCTTGCAGACTGCCCCACCAAAGCAGCAGGATGCTCACAATGTGCTTTTAAAACCTCACAACAGCATTAAGAATAATACAGATGCTTGATTTCCCAAATACTTAACTGCTTCTCAAGTTTCCTTGAAGTAGGGAAAGCTTAAAACCATCTCATTTTTCATTCTGGAGGTTTTTTTGGAATTAGCAGCTGTATTCAGACTCATAGCCATCTCAAGAAATTCCCTCCAAGGGCCATAACTATCTCCTAGGAGAAAAACACAGCTAAACACACTTGTAATGCCAAGAACCTACTCATTTACAAGTGCAGAAGAGGAGAACTGATCCAGGAACAAGAGCTGCATTTGCACTCTCCAGTTTTCACAAATGGGGCTGCTCCTTATGAGCTAGAAGGCATTATATCATCCACCTAAATATCTTTCTTTCTAGGAAGTTGCATTGCTTTCTGAGCCAGCAGAAAAACAAAAGGTTGTTCACAAAGGTCTGAAATAACTTCATATGGTAGCCAATGGATGTGACTAAGGATCTTGGAAAGAGGATGAGCCGTGCAAGTGTCACCTCATTTTCTTCCACATTCTGGGTAGCTGGTGCTGGGATCAGGGAGCATTGTGAAAGTGATGATGGAGGTGTGCTTGGCTTAGATGCAGCATGAATCACGGCTTTGAAACAACAAAGCAGCCTTTCCCATGATTAAATAGGGCAAATGAAAGCATCCAAAGGAGATGCTGCCTTATCTGCATGCATGTATATGTACAGCTACCTGGCACAGTCATGTGCACAACTAACCATAGGGAAATTTGAGTGAATTTGAGAGACATATGGATGACCTGCACACACACATACTCATGCATGCACTGGCACATAAAAAAGCCCTCCTTCACATATTGCCATGGTACAGTACAGATACAGCACGGACAAACCGAAGCTTCCAGGGCATTTCCCTGTCCTAAGTGCCACTGTTGAAGTACTTCTACTTTCAAGAACTCATCACACGAGTTTTCACTTGAAGAAATAATGATGAAGGGATTTCTTTGTGAAAAACAAGCCCTTAGCCTTGTTTTAATGAAGAACCTGCAGGGAAATTCCCATCCTTTCTAGAGGGACCACCAGGTGAGCTGTAAGAGTACCAATTTGCCTTGATATGCCAGGCAAAGTCTTTGAATTAATTTTTCCACAGATCCCAGTGGAAAGCTGTCACTTCTTTACTTAACACAGTCTTGGCACAACTCAGCACAGAGTGCTCGAACCTTGTCCAGCAGTTAGTGCTGCAATTCAGTGAGAAGACACCAACATTTAAGTGGGATTTTGCTTTCCCTGGACTTCCCACTCCATGCATGTGAAATCTCCTTGTCTGCCCTACAAATACCCTCTCCTGCCTCTCAGGGAGGCAGCTTGATTTGCATCCTGCCGGACATATAAGAGCATCGGTGCCATACAAATCAAGCCCACGTTCCCTTCCTCTACAAACACCCACAGCAGCACCTCAGACAGTAAGAGAAGGACAGACCCATGTGCCTTTCCTAGGGAAACCACCCCTGCTTCCTGGGATGAGCAGAGACTTTCCGTGTTGAGAATTGTATCTATATAATGCCAGCTTTGTGAAGAGCTAACAACCTTGACTTCCAAGAATTTGTGGATTCCTACCTTTGAATATGTGCTGTCTTCTCTACAGTAACCTGTACTTTTATCATTTAAATGCATGTACTCTACAAAAATATTTTAAAAAATCACAGCACCCATTGCCTGATATTGTCTAACCAGACTGCTATTTTCAGTTGCAAGAAACAGAGATCAGATCTTCCGAATTTCCCTTTTGTTTACTACTCCAGTTATTATAATGAGTTATGGCATCTCACCTCCATGACTAACATCCTCCATGTTAGATGTCTTCTGTGGAAACAACTTCCTGTCCTTGATTATCTTATTATCTTTCTCTACATATTCCACAGTTCAGAGTTAAGTTCATTTTTCTTGAAGACAAGGAGAATCTGTACTGAACACAATGCTCCACCAGATGTGTGTTCATTGCAGATTTTATTCAGTGGTTTATCATGTCATTCCACCACACTGTTTGATTATTTCCCTCCTAATAATTTCTGGTGTTTGTCATTGAAGAGCTTCCCACTGTGCCTCCAAGATGTTTTTTCCATTTGATTACAACCAATTTAGAGAATATCCTCACATTCAGATGTGCCATCTGTAGTACTTTGTAATTATTCACACCAAATCCAACCTTCTTTATATCATCATCTGCCAACTCAGAAATGTGAGAACCTTCTGTATTTCTTCACAGTTAGCTGTAGGCTGGACTGCCCTCCACAACTGCTAATAACCCACAAATGTTACCAGCTCATTATCAACTCCCTTTCTCCACACATCACCCAGGAATACATTGCACAGCATTGCTCCCATTCTGATTTCTGTGGGACACCTCAGAAATTTCAGCAACCATTCTCCTTCAAGAACACAGATGATTTCTTCTTAATTTTGTTTCTTATCTTTTAACAAGTTACTAACAGATAGGACGACTTTTTCGCCTTCTCAAATGCTAGCCTAGTTTCTTTCAGAACATTTGCCTTATCTATCCACAGTGTTCCCCCAATACCCGATTAACTCTTGGCTCTTGCTAAAGTGGGACTCCCGTTTCTCATTTGCCTAGGAAAAAACGTTCCCATTTGTTTTGCCCATACTATGGCTTCACATGTAATCTCACCAGAATTTATATTCTCTTCTATTTTCCTTCTTTAGACTTCCCTCCTAAAGTTTAAAGATTCTTTTTAAAATCAATCTCATTTACTCTTGTTTAGCTCTTTTTCCAGGTGTGGAAGTAGAGCGACACCTTTTTTAAAATTAATTTAGATTCACTTCAAGACCCCACTGCACATCTAAATGTGCTGCAAGACTCCACAACACCTTCAAGTGTTTAACCCTCCAGCTGCTCCTTTTACTTTCCTTTTTTTGCTTCCTAATGCTTATGATTTGCTCCTTTCAAGCTGAAAAAGAAATGTGGCAGATTTTCTGAATGGCATCTATTTGGCAAATAAAAATTCTATTCTCTTCTTTCCTCCCTTGGAAAGAACCTGGATCACCATATTTTCTGTTGATACACCACCCCCGAAATTTATGGCAATTACAGCAAAATTTTGCTACCAAAGACTTAAGAATATAATGTACATTAACAGTGAAGATGTCTGTATCTAATAGTGTACCAAACTGAGAAGAAAATAAAAACTTAAAGCCTGAGTCTTAGTACACACAGACCAAACTCACTACCAACCACAGATCTTACCCACAGAACATAATAACACCAGAAAATCAGCAGAGAAAAATCACCATCAGTTTTAAGAAAAAACTATCCTTTATCATTTAGATATAAAAACTAGGGATGTTTTCCTGTAAGAAAATCAGGATGGAGAAATTAATTACATTAAATCTATTAAGCTTCAGCTTTTCGTAAAGCATCTTAATTGGAAAAAAAAAAATCACTGCCTTACATATACCCCTTCTTATTTTTTATCATATGCTACCTCCTGTAAATAAGGAAAGATCCATTTCCTCTCATCTGTATTTACATGCTAAGGTATCACAGATAAAATATACCAATTTACTTAGTTCTCAGCAAAACTGTTTTTGTAAATGAAATAACTCCCTGAAGTGTGTAACTTTACCAAAGTTTAAAAGTTTATGCCATTGACTTCAAAAGGCAGCACGCAGGCTTTTCTAGAGACAGTAGTTTTGGAAAGAAAGGTGCATAGTAAACACAACAAAAACAAGCATCTTCTTATCTTCTTGGAAGCAATCCTCCAAAGCATTTCTACAGAGTAATGCTTAACTTGGTTTAATTTGTTTGGGTCAGAATTTAAAGATGTAAAGCCAGAAGTTCAGCTGGAGTAAAATGATACCAGTTCTAGATCCTGTCTTGGGGATCAAGTAATTAAGTGGAAAACCAGAAAACCTAAAGATAAATTATTCACATTTCCATTAGCCACCTTTTATCTAGTCCCCCCTGATTTTTCCAAAAGTAGCTTGTTAGCTGGGATCCTAATATTGCTTGGGGAACAGAGTGACAGAAATGAGAACAATTTTAGTCCAAATAAAATTTTAGAGAAATTAGGAGAATTACACCAGGAAGTAATTTTGCTCAGCCAACACAGAGGCACTACACATCCTGCTCAGTAGAGTTTGTTATATTGCCAGTGCAGTAAAACATTTTATCTGCTTTCTTCAGGTTCACATGTGTATTTAACCCTACTGCTTTCGGCTCCTGCAGGAGGCCATGAAGAGCTTGGGGGGCTGGGGTAGACAGCCAGAGCTTGGAAACAGCAAAGTACAAAATGCTAACTAAGGAGGACTTGTAATTAACAGCCGCTTCTCCTTAGAAAATAAAATTTTTACTTAAGGGAGCTGGTGGCAGGGACAGAAATATCAAACAGAGGATATTTTGTGGACAGACTGTGCCCTTTACAAACATTAACATTCTCTTAATTTGCCAAAAACTGCTCATGGAGATAAGCAAACAGCTAAGTCGGTCACAAGGGCTCACCCTACAAAGATGACAAAAACATAACTCTATGTACATTTTTTAAAAATTGCCTTCTTTTTTTTCCCTGTTCTCTCACCTGCTTTGAAACAAATTTTAGCTATTATTTTAACAACATTCTGAAAAAAATAAGATAAACAAGCTTGTGCCCTCTAAAATATAGAAGAGTAACAGAACTGTAACTGAAATAATGGACAAACTAATGGGAAAGATTACTCCGGAGAGTTTTTAAAATTTTTTAAGGCTGACCTTTAACAATTGTTCTTGCAAAGCAGCATTTTATACATTTTTTAATTCACCTTTCTGTAATACATATTCCAATGTCAGTTAGACTGGATCTATAGGGACCCAGAGACAAGTGTCATTTTATTATGGTAATAAAGGACAGGAGGAATACATTCTTGTGAATTTGTTCCCTTTGAAAACTTTATGAAAAGAGAAAAACACTGTGTTTTTAATGACAGAAAATATTTAAAATATCCATTTCATATGCAAGGCTGAGTTTAACTGCGTGTGGATTTTCTATTTTCCCAAATGTTTAGCTACAAAATCATACAAAAACACATATATCCTAACACACAACAGAATATGTCTAGCCTATACATTAATTTATTTCCTTCAATTTCTTAAAAAGGCTGCTCCCTAAAAAATAGAAGTCACATTTAATTACGAACTAATATACAGCTTAAATCCACCAGATTTTTTTTTCTATTATCACTAGTGGTACTCTAGTTTAAACAACTCTGCTGTTGCCTTCTTGCTGCACTCCCCAGTGATGTCAACTGCCTGAAGATCATGCAAGGCAGTAAGCGGGTGTAAGATGAAAAGCCACCACAAGCCCCCAGCTTACCTCTCTTCGATGTCCTGAGGCGCAGCTCCTCCAGGTCGCCTCCTCCCCAGCACTGCCAAAATGCCCTCTGAGGGGTTAACCAAGCATCAGTCCCTGACACTCGCAGTCAGGGCACTCTGCTCTGCCCACACTGTGCCCCTTTCCCATCGTGGCAGGCAGCCCAAAAACTGGGCTACCATTCACCAGCTGCTCACCTTGCACCCATGGCTGACAAGTGCCCTTAGGGGACCCTCTGCTCCTGGACCTCTCACAACCCACTTCATCATCGCTCGTCTCTTCTGCCTCCTGAGCACTGAACAAGCCAAGAGTGCTCTAGCACTGGACAGATTTCTGATCAATAAATTACTCTGCTTTACATGGTTCAAATTTAAGCTTTTATTTGGTTTTTAAATTAAAAAAATAAATTTCGTTATTAAATAGTGGAATGGGTCTAAACTAATGTTTACATATTAATTCACTTGCTTTAGGATACCACCAGAGAAATAATTGAAGTATACCACCTGGACAAAACTTTCCGTTAGAAAGCTCAACAGTGGCGTAATTCAGTTAAACAGGAAAAAAAGCCCCAAAAGTCTTAATGTTTACAATGAACGTTTGAAGTAAACCTCTGGTTTTAGTGTCAACCAACTCTAGTTTCCACCACAAAAGGCAGTCATTGTATTCAGAGTACTATACCACAGTGCTAATGTCATCGGCTTCGTCTGGTTTCTTTTGCCTGCTTGGCAGGGATTTCAAGTACTCAAGGTGCCTCCTTGCATCCTCCTGGTTCTGTCGGACGTAATAAACCACGTAGGAGATCACCATGGTGAACCAGCCAAACATGGTGACCAGCATGGCGTAGTCAGTAGTCTTTTTAGGGAGGTTGCAGAGGTCAGCGTCGTTGGCAGCGTTGAGGAAGGGTCTCCCCGCGTGCTCGTCCAGCACAGAGGTCTTGCAGATGACGTTGTTGGCCGTCTCGTGGTTGGAGGCCATGCTCCGCAGCACCTGCTGCAGCGTGCAGTCACAGTGCCAGGGGTTGTTGGCAATTCTGGCCCTGGCCTTTAGGTTGTTGAAAGCATTTTTGTGCACGCTTTTAATCCGGTTGTCGGACAAATCCAGAGTCTGCAAGGTTTCTGCCACCCCTTTAAAGGCATGTTCGTCTATAAACTCAATCCCATTTTTTGATAAATTGAGGACTCTCAGTTGGTGCAAGTCCTTAAAAATTTCATTGGGGATGGATGTTATCTGATTGGAGTCCAAATAGAGTAAGACTGTTTCTGGAGGAAGATCTCTGGGTATTTCCTTGAGGTTTGCGTTGCTACAGCTGACGTTCAGACCTCCAGAGTGGGAACAGAGGCAGCCTTTTGGGCACATACTGGCAGAATGAAAGCACAGTATCATGAGGACAAAACTTTGTAAGAGCAGACACATGGAGAGGGAACGAGTTAACCACAGGTCTACCAAATGCATGCTGGTCTGTCAGCATAATCACACGACCATTTCTCATTCAGCCAACAGGGTGGGAAAAGGCTCGGCAAAGCTGAAACGTGGCTTCATTTTCCCCGGTGCAATTAGCAAAAACTGGTTACTAACACGTGGGCTTCCTCATGGTCAATACACATCTTAGAAGCACGCCTACAGAGAAGAAGGAAAAAACGTTTTTTATACTGTAAACTCCAATCCGAACTTTGTTTTCATTTAAAAAATGAAAATAAAAAGATGTTAAAGGGAAATGCCACACTAAATAAATGATCTGTTATCTTAGGTAACTCCTATTAGCATTAATCTGAGTTTAGTGCATAAATCCCCAGGACATTTTTAAGAGGATAGACTACACTTACTACCAATTGCACAGGTTTGGTCTTTAATAAATATTACAGAAGGCACTGGTTTACTTTCATCACAGACTCCTCTAAAACAGCTACAAAACTAAATTGCATTTTCCCTTGCTGAAGTAGAAGATGCATTAATAGGAGCTAAGACTTGTATCTCCAGTAAAAAGGTTAAGTGAGGAATTTGTGGTAGTTAATGTGAACTTACCTCAAAATAATTCATGCTATTTTAAGTCCAAATCAAAGTACTTCAGCAAGGAAATATTTTTACTATATCAAGGAACAAAAATCAGGTAAACTAAATGCTGATGCAAGACACCACAATCACCCACCTTTTCCACCCACCCATCTCCTTTTTTGTCTCCCCTTCTCTTTTGCTTTAGAATGCAGGATTTCTTGTACCTCCCAGCATTTTGTGAGACCCACAGACACAATTTCTACTTCCAGTTTTTAAAAAAAATTTCATGTAACGAAAAAAAGAAATGGGACAACTGCCAAAAACTCACATACCCCACCCTCCGAAACAAATAAAACTCACAAAAACCTATATACGAGCCAAACATTAAAATATCTTATTCACTGCATGTAATTTGCTAATAGGACATATGAAAAATACTGTTTCTGTTTCTCCCCCTCAAGCTGGCTTTAAAATAGCAAACATCCAGAAGCTTTTCCATTTTCTCCTTTAACTGGAACACAAATACAGAAGTCTGAAATGCTGACCTATATGGTTTCAAAGACAACCTTCTTCCCCCCACCCCTATTATGGTAAACTATGAATTTCTAACAACAGCAGGTCCATTTGTTTTCATGTACATGCTCTCTGTCTTTGCAGCAGCTTGGATATTTGTAGTCTTCAGGTTGTATTTACATATAAATGAATTATGGTTTTTTTCCAAATCCACACTGTAGTCCACTGAACAAGAAAATCCCTGCGCAGAGGATATGTGTGATTCTACATGAAAAAGTTGCATTGTAATCACTTTTTTGCTTGCAGAACTGACATACCAACTGCAGTTACTGACACATTGCAGTAATATGGATCAGATGTGTCAAGCATAATTTCAAACTCATAGCTCAAGTGCTATTTAACCCTTTTTGCTGAGGCTCAGTATGTCAGTAACCCCATAGGAAAAGAAAAATAAAACAACCCAAGCCAATCTTAATAGCATGTGCATTAGGTTTGATTACTCCATGGCTTGGGAATGGCAAAAGCTCAGCATACTCTCACTGCAACAACTGCAGAGAGTAGCATGTCACCACTCATCTTCAACTTACCTATTGTTAAAATCAGTGACTGCCCAAGAACCTAAACAGAAAGCTTACACTTGGATTCCACAAAACTTCTACTTTAAAATTAAAAGGAAATTAAATTGGTAGTAATGAGAAATTGTGACATTAACCCTGGAAATGTGAAATTATTTAGAAGGGAACTAAACAGAGCATGAAAAGCTCCCTTTGAGGAGAGAGAGGTGAGATAGTACCTCCCAAGTCAATGAAATCCTACAAGACCTCCGTGGAAAAAACAGGGTTTACGTGAAAGAATCCTGTTGCACTGGGTGCATCCTTCCTATTTCTCCTTTGGGCTCTTTGGTCACTGCAGTGCCTGCTCTTCAGACCAGACAGAAAACTGCTACCGAAGGAGATAAGCTCCAGAAGTTGTTTTTTTCCCAGCCTGCCCAAGAGCGCTAAGTACTTGCTAAAATGTGCAGCCCATTCGGAGGCCAAGCTGGAGCTGGCAGCTGCTCCCCCTGGCACTGGGAGCTGGCAATCTGCTGCTCCCTCCAGCAGCCCTGGGTGCTGTGGCAGGACAGCCTGTCCCCTGGAAAAGCAGCCACCTATTCTCCCTTCCCTTCACTACTGTCTCACTACTGAGCTGTTGAACTGAAGAGCAGATGAGTGCTCCAGCTCATCGCCACAGAATGAGCATCATCTGATCACCTACTGCTTGCACACAGTGGCTTCCCTTCCCACCACCAACACTGGAGTCCTACTGCAGGAAGAGACGGAGGAAACTGAAGACAAGAAGTAGTCTCAGGTACTTAATTTTATAGAAGCATAAAAATCATATTGTTCTCATCAGTGTGACAAATAAATATCAAATTAGCTTCATTACAGGCTAAAATGTGCTGTCAACCTGGAATTACAATGTGGACTCTGCTGAGGCCTCCACAGTATAGCTACACCATCAAAGATCATGTATCAAGGAGGCCCCAAGCACCAAAGACAATGTGGAACATCCTCATCCTACTGAAGACAAATGAAACTATTTCATGCATTAATGTGCTTGGAGTGGAAGAAACAGAGTCATTACAGACTAAGCAGGACAATGTTTAATGAAGCAATGTGCCTCTTCTAAAGGTCTAAGTAAGTAAATTAATATAGAGAGGAAAAAAACTCCCAATGTTTTAAGTTGTTAGATAGAGCAAATACAAGTTTAAACTTGTAATTAACAACCCAGTCAACAAAACTTGTCTGAATAAGAACAAAGCTCAGCAAACTCCCAGTAAATGAACCAGAAGAAACCCAATGGGACTGAGCATCAGGCAGGGTAAACAGAGCTTTGTTTGCTTCAGAATATCCAATCCAAGGGATATCTGAGGTTTAGGTTTCAACAATAAACTTAGAGAAAGAACTTTCTTTACTTCTAATGACTGCAAGAGAAGAAAACTAGGACCCACACATTTCTAATGCCAATAGGAAGATCTGTGGCTCCTTGAGCTGTATCCAATTTCCTCTGCTTGGAATACAATAAATATAGAAAGTGTCAAAGTTGAAACAAACACAAGAAAGGTATACCAGATAGAAACACTAATGACTGCAGACACAGGGATAAAAGACACAGAATTAAAATAAATATATGAATTAATCATAAATCTGCAAATAAAGAAAAAAATTAAAAAGTGAACGAAGGCACAGGGAAATGACAGCCATACCAGGAGCACTGGTAGCAGCATGGTATAAAAAGGCTTTTTGTGTACATTTCTAAAATACAAGTACAAACATAGAATACCTAACACCAAGTCAAATATTGCAGGGGAATAATACTACAGACAGAAGACTGCACAGAAGAATTCTTTACAGTCTTGCAATTTAAACAGGTTTCCAAGGTTTCCCCTTCTCCAGCTCCCCCAAGACCATTCACTCAGTGCTAACATCCAACGACATAGGAAAATGTACAAATCCTGAAATCCTCAGGGAAAGCACATTGCTTTTAAAACATAGTGAGATTTCTACTGAGCTTCAGGTGTCAGGTACTTCCAAATGTTTGTCTTTACGGCAAGCAAGGTGCAGAGATCATACCTTGGCTCCTGAATGTAACACTACTAAATTATCTATTTGATGAATAACAAGAAACTAGTGATGCAAGTAAGCATTAGAGCCTCCAACTACTGACATGGAAAATGGGCCCACAGACTCAGCTAAGTGACATAGAAAGACTAGGACAAGACTGCCTGCAATGTTAATTTATGCTGGTTTGGCTTCAGAGAAAGCTGCAGGGGGGTAGGAAATCCTATAACCATCACACAGAACAGCCAAAAAATGACACAGACTGAGATGTTTTGTTGTTTAGGACAATACTAAGACAACAAAAGATGCATAAAAAAAGGATCAATCATATATACATATAGTTAAAGATGGATGACTAGGGGAAGGGCTTTCTACTGTGGCGTGGAGACTTTCTGAGTCCACATGGCAGCTTTGGTCACTACCCAAGTACTCACATATCCCCCTGCCTCCATAAAACGTGAGAATGGAACAGCTACCAAATCCTTGCACCTGAGGGTCAGCCACTGCTCTCAGCAGACTCAAAACAGAGACTACCAACCTTAGGAGGTGTTCTGCCTATAGTGTTTCAAACACACCTGCACACACAACCCCCTCAGCCCTCAGATGAAATCAGTGGAGCCACTTGTTTTTGACACTCTTACCAGAAATTTGCATCTTTGAGAAAGGGATTCACTCCCTATTTGTTCATCAGATGCCCTCTCCATACATTGTGTATCTACATTTTAGTAGGGTCCTTCAAAGATTACCTTCTAGCACTACAAACATTACCTGTGATGGTCAAATATCTTGGTTCAAGTTGCTCCAAAATGACAACACTTCTACTTGGAATTTCACCTGAATTCTCAGACAGTGCCAGGTGAATTCCCAAACATTTCTGTTGAGGAAAAACCAAGACCATCACCCTTCTCCTGACAGGTACTCATCAAGCCATCTCATGTGATAACGACAAAACCATGATTCAATTTTTTAACATAAATGTCTTTATGGAAAGATTCATGTTGTAAATCACAGAATGAGGGCCACAAATTAAGTCTGCAGAACAGGGTCATACAGGTACATGCCAACATCAGAAGCCCCAGATTTACACACAGCATCCTCACTTATTTTACCTGCTTGTCAAACACTGATGAGAAGAATAAGCAGCAGTTCTCTGCTGTCAGTGCCATACCGGCCTTCACCAGATCACAGGCTGGGAGGACTCCTCAGTGACAACAGACAGAGGAGGTGTTAATTTCTGTTGCTATAATTCACAAACAAGCAAAAATGGGAAAATGGAGAGAGATCTCATCCTAAAAGCATCTTCATTCCATAAGCTGACAAGCACAGGCACTGTGCAGAACACACCCTCCTAGCAGTAACAACTGGATAAATATTGTGGATACTTTGGAAGATGTTCTTTCGCTCTTTCTTTGGGATGCAGTGTGGAATGCTGAGGAAAAAAACACTGAAGGTGCTATGGCATCAAGCTGCAGCTAAAGCATGGTCATGAAAGTGAGAGCACAGCCGGCAGCCACCCATAGAGGTTTATGTGGATTCCAGGGTCAGAAGTATGGCTACAAAGGATTTTCACTGCTGATCTCTTATGTCGAGTGATACTTCCTTCTTAGGCACAATCACCTGTGCAACCTCATAAGCTAAATTATGCTTCACTGGCATTTGAGCAACCCCACCATCCTCATGCGTGTGCGAAAAGGGCTGCACAGCACACACGTCTCACTGTGAAGGAAATGCAGTGATAGCAACTGCTTTCCCTATCAATAATGTAAGGTACTAGAATAATGTCTCCTCTTCAAAGCCAGATCCACTGATGAAAAAGATTGCATCTATTACTCCAGCAATGTCAAAGGGGTCACAGCTAACTACTGACACTTGGCAACTGCACACGCAGTTTGTACTTAAGGTTACTGAAGGCTCCATGATTAGAAAGGAATTTCCTGTTACTGTAGCTTATGTGCTCAAATGAGCAGACAAGATGGGAACAGGGAAAAGAAAGAAGACAAGGGATCAGCCACAGGGGGTGAGCTGTTGGCTGCATCATGACTGTACTCAATCTGTCTGGTCTGTCACTTTTCAACCACTAGAAAAATTGGAAAAAATTACGTACAACCCAGCTTCCCAAGAATGTGGATCATAGGAACTGATGTACAATTAACCTGCCTAGGCTTACCATGCTCCTGAGGATGTACAGCTGTAAAACTTAAGTGACCTTGCTACTAACTTTAGGCCCATAGAAATCCTCCTTTGAAAATGGACCCCAAATGGCACCACAGAGCTCCACACTCCATGGAATCAGAGAGTCCACAACAAACATCACTGTTTTGCTCAATTAATACTGAAGGCACCCCTGAAACAACTGCTGGCCCTCCACATCAGAGATGCACTGCACAGGTCAGGGTGCCTCCCATCCTCCTCCCAAACAGCCCATACAGCTCATACATGGACCTACAGACAGCTCCGCTCAACTTTTCGACCCTGGTCTAACTAAAGTCCTACCCTTCAGAGTAACAAGATTCTTGCGTGCCAGGAATTTTGATATAAAATTAGAAAAGTCTAGGAAATAAGACTCCTACAGGGCTCTTTTTTTAGACATCTTTAAAGCAAACTTGCACTTTGACTAAATATTAAAATTTTATAACTAAAAATCCATTAAATGGAACACTGGAAAAAGATCATTAACTGACTTCCAGAAAATTACTGAGATGTTTTATAGTTTTTAAAGACCAGACATTCTTATAACTTTTTCCCTCCTTGAAGACACTGACTGTTGGTTTACAGTAAAGATGCTCATTGATAAATCTAGTTTTATATTTTCTATTAAAACAGGTCTTAATTTTGCCCTATTGAATATTTTTGGGTTACACCAGGTTTAGCAAATTAACTATTGAAATAGGAAATACTCCCTTTTCTAATACATTGTTTCCCATCCGTTCTGCTTCCTGTAATGCCATTCTGCTTGTTACAAAACCCACACACACACCCTACCTTGTTATCCACATCCATAGAGATGTATTTTATGACTTTGTACTCCTTTTCCCCATTGTCATAAAAAATGGTAATTTTATGCCATTATCTCTAAAAATATTATCTTTCAATTAGTATTGACAAGAAAGCCATAAGGTGGAGATTATGGGCTAAAATTAACTGGTGATTATCCAACCTGAAAAGTTCAATTTGCTAGAGGACTGAGGAAAGGACAATTTTACCTGAACTCAAAGAAAGAGATTTGCCACTACTACTCCCACACAATTACTAATGGCAATGTTAAAACAGAGGAGATATCTAGGGAAAGAATTATTTATATACATCCTACCCTTAAAGAATCTTACACTACTGGTAAACACAGACCTCCCAGCAAGCTACACACTGGGTTGTCCTGTGCACCTCTGTGCCACGTTTGAGAGTCACTGAACCTCTGGAGGTCAGCAGAGTCTGTGCACATTGGGGAAAAACCTCCACGAAATCCTGCCTGGCTCCACCAACATCGGCAGGCTGAATCAGCCCACAAAACTTTAAAAGCACAAGAAGACTGATGTAAAAATGAGAAGTTGCAGACTTTTTTCATTTCACTATGGACATATGATAAAACTACACCAGGGCAATGTGACTGAGTGGGTACTGAGCTGCAAAGCGGTGATACTTGTGAGCTGGAGCTGGGCTGGAGCAGCAGGACCCAAAGGGGAACACAGCAGCCACTCCTGACTCTGTGCTGTCTGTGTGCTACTGAACAACAAACTTCATGGGTACCAAGTGAATTCCTTCAAACAAGCAACCAATACAACCCTTTGAAAAAATGCCACTTGTGTACTGTCAGCACACCTCAGCCAAGAGCAATCTCACTAGCTGCACAGATGGACCTTGAGTCAGGCAACTCAACCTTCTCCACGGCTCCAGGACAAGACGAGGAAGTTCCATTTAGCAGACGAAACAACAATCTGGTTTGGACTCCCAGGACAACCTGTGTCTTTCATGCATCCCTCCCTGTCACTCCTCAAATGTGGAGGCCTGGCTGCTTCACAGCTCAGCCACCTTGAAGGTAGGCAGCTAAGATGCTATGAAGAACCAAACCAGAGAGGCACCACGAGCTGCTTGCAAGGTGCCAGGTGATTTAAATTCCCAGATGAAAGTCTCCAGCAGTGGAAATTTTCAGGATTTCAGAGCATGGCAAGATGAAAAATCCTAAAGCAGTAAGAAGAAAAATTAATAGAAGCCATCGGTAAATGAGGTGGGGAAAAAAGGGGTGCAAAAGATCACTGATTCTATGAATAATTGAAATGTCATGATTAATCAGTGTGAGTCTGAACTTAAACTACATATTGGATTCATTATCTAATGAAACACCAAATGTGCTCAAACTATAATATCCTCCCCTAGGACAGGACCCAGAATGCCAATCAACACTTTGTTCCCAAAAAAACTTCCAGCATAGGCATCTATATATAACTGCTCATTGCAAACCACTTCCAGTTGTAGAAGCGAAGTGTGTAGGTAAAGGTTTATAGATCCTGAGCTGTGAATGCCTTCCCTTAACTGTCACAGAGTAATGAAATGGTTGAGGAGAGCCAAATGAACATTTTAAGCTATAATTACTTTCTGATTGTGAGATCACTGAATGTATCACTCCTTATTACAGATTAACATCTTAATTATACTGTGTGGGCAAATGAATCAGCACTTTAAGAGTGATGGGTTGGGATCATGTTAAAAAATGTATTTGACATTTTTCCCTTTTCATGTCAAGTCAGGAATTATTTCATAACTCTCAGCTGATAAATAATTGTGTAAAGCTTATTAGCAGATATAATAACAGATTGATGACAGAAAAATATTACCAATCATCTCCTAACTTTCCTATAATGCTTTGCTCTTGGGAAGTCTTCTGTGGCAATACATTTCTTGGAACAAAATTTGGTAACTTGCTGGAAATTAAAGAAACAGGTGTTGGTGATGCTCTTAGACCCCGTTCTTTTGAGCTTTAACAAAGATTGAATCACCTGCTTTTTAGAAGATATTCAGTGCTGCCTACTTTTCCTAGTTATCTCCTGAATCCTCTTCATTGGACGTAGACTACAGAAAGCTCCTGTCCCTCCCCTGAGCAATATACTCTGACGGGAAATATAAACAGCACTTTGTATGCACATCTATGCCATTTGAAAAAGGAAAGAAAACATTACATACAGTTAGACTGCATATGCAGTGGCAACATAGCAAAGTTAAAAATGAAAGGCATAAGATATAAGATACGTCATAACCCTTAACATCATTTATCACTATGTTTGGAAGAAATTGTCTTGATAACCTATAGAAGAAATGAACAAAGGCTCAAGACATGCTAGTTACCGCTCAGCAAATACATCTGGCAAAAAGATTTTTTTACCACTATATAAGAACATGAAGAACCACATTACAGATGCTGAAGGAAAATGCTCCAACACACACAAATGACTACTTGTGAAGAGTTCTCCAAAGCCACATCATTTGTTTCTAGATTATTAGTAGTAAAAATTAGAATGTTGCATTAGAGTAAAAAACATGTTTAAGAGTTTGGGATTATATTCTACCAAGTCTCAGTCACATTTTCTGAGAAAACATCAACAACCATTCTGTTTGGCAAGAAAATCCTTTCCAGCTGCAGCTGAGTCAATCCTCCATATGATCTATAATAGAAAAAAAAACATACTCTGAAAGCTTAAAATAACCTGAAGTGGAAATACTTTGTCTTCCTTGGGTGAAGAGACCCAGACTAAAGTCTGTTCTAAAGTCTGGTTATGAAGGGAATACCTAGCAATGAATAAGCAATGGAGTAGGTTTTCAAGAAATCTGATACAACCCAATGGAAAATGTTTCCATCATAATATGCCAATTTCACAATATTTGCCAATTTATTTTTCTCTCCTATGATAAATAACGTGATCAAAGTGAAACAGACAAGTGTCCAGTTGGAGCCAAACTCTTTCCAGTAGCTAATGATGGATGCTCCTTCAACTTAATTCAGCAGAATCTATCAGATCAGAGAAAATGTCGTCTTGATCTCAAGATAATTACACTGATTACCTCAATGATTACCAGCATAATCAGTGGCAAGTCTTGCAATTCAATCTTGATAACTGCATCTGGTGACTGCAGATGGTGTCCTTGCCCAGTCGAAAATCTCATTCTATTTTTGCAAAGTGTAAGTCTAACCCCTGGTAACAAAACTGCGTTACCAGAAACTGGTAGGCCTTTAAGGAACCACTTTGCAAAGGTAAGCAAGTTTCAGACCACCTAGAGACCTTTCTTCCACTTTTAAGGGCGCTTATTTCGTTCTGTGTACTGTGATCTTTAGGTTCATTTGAGGTTCATCCAAATGCTCCTGGCAACTTAGTAGGCAGAGAGAGGCTGTAATTAGTCTGGGGAGGCTGTGCTGATAATAAAGTCAGCAAGGCAGAAATAAGTGTGCAAACCTGAAGGGACCATCAGCGAGGAACACGCCGGTGGCTGGGCAAACCTGCCATCAGTTGCCCAAAGCAGCAGCAAGACGACTGCTGGTAGCAGACACGGGCGCCAGGGAGTCCTGCAGCAGAGGTGCTGCAGGCTCCAAAGTAAAGCAGGGAGAAGGAGAATGAAGCAGAGCACGGCTGGAAGTTGCTTTTTCCAGCTGGCCCTCTGTCACAGGCCCTCTGGTTCCCAGGAACTGCGATGGGTCGCCATGGATGGGACCATTTCTTGGGTTAGATGGCTCGACGGGAAATACAGCTGTGAGCAGAGAAGGGCTGCAGCGACTGCTCAGCGCCCAGTTTCACAAACTCTTGCTTTTAGCTGGGTCTAGATTACCCTGCTGTGTCAAACCCCAGGAAACCAAGGCTGTTCCACTCCATGCACAACTGCCCAGCGACAGAAACATAGAACAATAATCCATGGCACAAGGAGTCTGCAAGGAAAAAAACCAGTAGAAGCTACTACTAAAATGAAGCAACCCAAACAGTAATAATACACAAGATGAGACTAGAAAGAAAAAGAACACACTTTCAGAGCAATTACTCTGAAAAAATCTTGAAGGGGAGGAAAAACCAAGAGATAAATCAGCAAAGGGGGACAGCAACTAAAATAGAGTGCCTCAGCAGTTATTAATTCAGCTCCTTGTGCTTTGAAATATGTTAGCTGTATAACAGGACCCTAAAGAAGCATGCAGAAGTAGAGTAACTCATTTAGAAAAATGCAAGAAAAATAAAATGTGTACCAGTATATAAAAGAAACCAATCAAGTTTGAAACTTCCAATTAAAAGCTCTGCACTTAAAAGTGAATGCTCAACACCACAAAACCACAAGCTCCTACTGTTGAAATTAAAATTGTGACTTATCAACACAATTCAGAAAATAGCAAAAGAGACAGCAAGTATGGAATAATTATGAGATCAATAAGCAATGAAGTAACTTCAAAAGACATTCAAGTGACCTTCCAGAATCAAGTGACACACTGAGTTAACTACAAGCCATTTGCGCTTGCCAGAGAAACTGGCTGATCAGTGATGCTGGTTTTGCTGTGCCAATGGTTATTACACCTGCACACTGCCTCTTGCACAGCTGAGAAAGCCAAGAGCATATCTGCAACACCACATACACATACAATCCACTTCCCATTTCTGCACCAAAGGTGTCAAGCAGAGGTATCATAAATGTCTACTGTATCACTAAAACCACCACTAAAACCACATCACCACTTATAATATTTTAATCCATGAGAAGCTTCAAGTAACTGCAATTTCCTTTTCATCAGCTTGCCAGAGAAACTTACCTCTTTTTTTTCTTTTCTGTGCTAATAATAGATTTTCTTTCTATATTTAGATATCATTATAACTCTAAAAGCTCAACCTGTGGTATTCTGGAATAGTCAGACACAGGGCTTTTGTCCTTCCATGAAGGCAAGATTACCAGGCTCCCATCAGGACCCGCTTTTAGCTCTGCTGGCTGCTACTGCCATTAGAAGGTGAGGAAAAGCCCAAGTACAACTTCTGTAGCTCTGCTTCAGGTGAGGATCTCCCACACAAGCAAAATCTAGCAGTGTAAAGCTTCAATGCCATCTTGTGCTGGCAGCACTCCACTAATTAAGAATTTAAGGCCAGATGGAGCCATTAGATCATCTAATCTGACCCCCTGCCTACCATATGACGTGTCGTTTTACCAGTAAACCTCATATTGAGTCCAAAAATTTAGGTCAGACTGAAGCATGTCTGAACTGAGAAGACTTCTGTGTGCCTAGGGTAGTACCTTTTGTGCCCAGTCCTTGCACCACTGTGTATCAACATCCACTCCAAGAGTTATATCTAGCAAACATATCTGCTCCACCAGAATCTAGACACCAAGCAAGAGTGTCTGTTTTCAAAACAAAGGCTATATTGAAAGATAATATTCCACTGTTCACCATAAACAGTTGCATGTTACCACTTTCTCCAAATGAAAGTTAGACAAGCTGGCTATTTTTTAATCTGCTGGTGGGTTACATCAGGCCCTCAGCTGCCATTAAATAACTTTGCAAATTACATGTGTTACATCTAAGCAACAATCAACAAGTTTTCATTTTGAAATAAGTGCTCTGGAGCATCCCCAGTGCTTCCCAGGAAGTCAGGTTAATTTATTTATTTCATTTTTTTAACCATGTAGTACTTTTCCAAACTCATAAAAAAACTCACTGTGTAAATTTCTCTTCTGAGAACATATGATGATAGCAAGTCTTTACTACAACTTGAGGTTGCAGGCTGGAATCCTTTTAGCGTTCTCTGACCCTTACTCTGCAAAAATCTTTAGCCTGTTTCTACCTCACCAGCTTGGTGAGAGGTGAGCAAGCCTTTAGCGTTCAGGAGACTGAAATAAAATTTGTTTATCACCAATTACTAAATAAAAAGAACAGCTCTAAAAAAAAAAAAAAATCTCCATTTCTCAGTGGAAATAAACACCAGTCTTTATCAGATATGGAATCTAGCTGTGCAAAAAACAAAAAACAAGGCACAGCTGCTCAATATTGAGTGCACAAAGATTTTCCAGTCAGTCAGCCACTTTTCCTGAGGAGAAAAGGAAGACCCAAAACAAAGTGTTACAATGGCTACCTCCAAAAGGAGGATGAATTCTTGAGGTCCCATTTATTCTAAGGGAAAAGAGGTCTTTATCAGCAGCATTAGAGCACAACAGGAAGAGACTGAAACTTGGTTCAATAAAACTCTTATTTTAAAGACAAGAATACATCAGCTCTTTGTGTGTCCCCTCTGAGGTTATACAGCCAAGTTGACTTTGGCAGACCTCGCTGATACAAAAAGCAGGAGTTGTGAAGGAAAAAAAATCTTGATTAGCTGGGCAATGATCCAACAAGCAAGACACTGGAGGCTGCAAGTTCACAGCTGAAGAAGCTCAGGTAGAAATAATTTATAGCAAATTAAGTTAGGTCATGATAATGAAATTTAAAGACATGTGGGACATGATTTATTTTACCAAGGTTTGTTGAAAAGTGAAACCCAAGCAGAGCTAACACGAAGGCTAATTTAACTCCAGTTACAGTTGATACTGGCACTGAGATAAACTTAACTTGACATACTTGGAATGGGAAAGAGAATATAAGAATAGGATTTTTTAAAAAAAAACTTTTTAACACCATTTTTCCACATCGCAGGAGAAAGCAGGGCAAATTCAGTCCTGTGAATCACTGCTGCTTGTTTCCCAATTTTAAAACATCCTGGCACACAGCCCTCAGTAGCAAATGCAGTAGAAATAGCTGATTGCAAGGGCTGGGAAAGGATGGATAACAACATCCACACTGCAAAGCCCCTGCCATTAAGGAGCAGGGGGAAGGATGGAAAAACCTAATGGGAAAAGGTCTCGTAAGAGGTTCAGCCCCCTTGTAGGTCACGGGAAAGCAGCAGCAATGGCAGGAGGGATGCTGTCATCGTTGAGGGCTCTGCAAGTTACCTCAACAGGTTATCTGGCAGCAGCCTGGGCTTTGGCTTCATTCGGCAACAGATGAGACGCCGTTATGTCCTCAACTGTCCCTCCTGCCACCCACGTCTGTCACGCTGTGAAAAACGCCAGGTGAAGGGGAAGAAGGAGTCACTCTAATGGATGAGTGCAGCAGTTTGCAGGAGGGGAGAGGGAGAGAGTAATGAAAAGGTGTTAATATTAAAGTAATAAAGCTTGTGGCCATTTTTCAGTCTGAAATGAGCAACACCATAAAACAATGCTTAAAGGCACTCACTTCTGTTCCAAACCACCTGCACGCTATGGCACCCTGCTATTAGCACGTAAGTTGTTTACTACCAGTCTTATTTCAGTCAGACTCCAGGAGAGCCATAAAGCTGAAGTTTTTCACTCAGGATAGGAGTCCAAGTGGCCTCAGGTTTTCCTTGGTGTGCCAAGCCCCAGTGTGTCACCTGCGATCCCTGCCCAGTCACCAACCCACTCATTTCTAGTAAGATGTACAAAAATCAAACCAAAGCAAAGGGGATCTGTGCCTGGCACATGGCACACATTCATCCTCCTTCTTCCCTGCTTCTCCTGAAGCAACAGCCACTCTCAGTGAGGTGTGCCCAGCATAACTATGATGCTGGCTTTATCTGCCAGGAAGCTTCACTTGTGTCACACTTTCCCAAAATGGTCTGGGCACTGGTAGGTTAATCAAGACTTCTATTTCCTCTCCTGAAACAATTTCTTAGAAAAAAAACGTCATGGAGAAGTAATGCATTATAATGGTAAAGTAAATAAATAATGGATATGCTTTTGAAATTAAGACATTTTTATCTATTTGCTTTATTTGTCACTTGCCTCTTTTTTGTTTCTTTGGTTTGCGCTTTTGTTTGCCCCAAGTAAAAGCTTACGAGTTCAAAGCAACTCAACTTTCCTCTGTTGGAAGCAAACATTAGGATTTAGGGACTCTTTATAGAGATGGCCCAGCTACAAAGAAAGTCTTTGTCTCACTGGGAGGACTACTAGTTTGAGGACAAAAAGACAGAGAATAGAAGAGGCTGACAGATGAGCCTGTGGAATCTCAGGAAGAGCAAGGAAGAAAAAGAATCAGAAGTTATTCTCAGGCCTGTGCACTCACCATGAAAGGAGCAAGCCAGATGTGGGAGTTTCACATGAGAGACCACACTGGCTCACAAGCTAATGGGTGAACTCCTTATAATGTGGAACCCAGTGAAACTGCCAAGCCTTAAAGAGTTCTATTGTGTTATTTAGAGAATAATAATTTTAGAGAATAATAATTTTCTCAGAAGAATTTAGAGAATAATGATTTTAGAGAATAATAATTTTCCCAGAAATCCCATCTTTCTGGGAGCTACATGACAAGCCAGGAAACAGCCAGGAACCAGCAGCAGCATCAACATTCTATTGACTAACACAGCAGAGAGATGAGGTGGTATGGTGAACAAACCATAGTCTTTACACATCTTCAATCTTCACAGCAAGAGAGTCAGCAATCGAAAGCACCATGTTAATTGCCCTCCTTTTTTCGAAGGCACCTTTACCCCTTATGCATTCAATTCCCACATCTGAATACAAGCCAAGAGTCCAGGACACCCAAAGAAGTCCAAGTGGCCTAAACAACACTTGTCATCAAGTCCCATGCTACACACTATGAAGAACAGCAAAACAAAGAGCAAACCAAACTGCAGTACTTGAGAGCAGCATTTTTTACATCTTTTTGCTCATGTTTCTCATCAGGGGAAACATTTATCTTACTCATTCTCCTTCCTTCAGTTGCCATAGATGCAGTGCCACAGTGTTGCACAGCCATCTTCACAAGCTGGTTCAGATCTGAACACTCCTGCACTCCTGACTGCTTCCCTTCTTGCTTCCAGTCAGGCAAAGGTACCCTCCAGTTCCATCCTGCCCTTCCTTACTGGACAGTGAAGATAACAGACTGGCTCAAACACAACAAAACATATTCAACTTCTGAAGTGAAGTGCTGCCATACACACTTTCACTGCTACTCATTCTGGTCCAAGGACAATTTGCATGCACTCCAAAAGGATGCTTTCTGAAAATGACAAATTTTCCTTCTTTGCCAGCTGCAAGGAGAGCCCATCCTTGCAATCCTACATTTAAAACCTTTGCTAGCCTGAGGAGCAGCCTGGTGTTAAACCTCAATCAACACAGTGCTGTCAACCCATTTTCAAGCCGATCCATCGTGGATGCACTATTCTAAAAGTTTTTCTCTTCTTTCTCATGGAGAATAGAGATAAGTTGAATTCTTGTGCCCTTTCTAATCTTTGTTTTGGTACTGGATGCTGTAAGATTTCAGCCAATCCCCTTGGGGGGTGGAAAACTCTCGGCCAATAATTGTTAGACTATTAATGCATATATAAGAAAGAACTGTAAATAAATCTCTCTCTCTGCCATCTTGTGTGTGCTGGCTGCCTGATTTACCTATGAGCTTCCACAACATCTCAGCAACAATCCACGACCGATGAACAGCAGTAGGGTGTTCACAATGGCAACAACCACATTAGTTACTGCTCTACCAGGACTCTCGAGGCGCTCTGCGCTCAAAACTGTCCCCAGAACACGAAAGGGAGACACAGCCATGGCACCAGTGTGTGCCGTCAGCCACGGCATGGCTGCACTACAGCAAGCCCGTGGTTCCTTGGGGCACAAGCCTCAACAGCCCTGAAAAGCTACTATGATGGGTCTGCTTTCCTTTCCGTTAGGATATACAACCTCTCCTTTCTCTTTCCACCAAAAGGGGCCATTTTGCAAATCACCACTGTAGCATTCTTCAAAGTTGCACACTGAAATGTACTCTAGCAAAGACTTCTGTGAACAGGGAGGGCAAGTCAACCAGCAGCCCAGGAGGTGTCTTACAAGTTCATCTACAATATTAACTCCCCACACAATCATTTCATATTATAAAGTTACTTTCACGGCTGTACAAAAAGCTCCGTTAAGAATGAATGATTAGTTCTCCATCAATGACTTTAACATCTGCTTTAGTAAGGCAATCATTTATTAATAACAAAATAAATAACTAGGCTTCTCTTAGAATCAATTAAGGTAGTAAAATGAGAGGAAAATAAGACTCCATTTATATCACGTTAGTATTTTATTTAAAGTTAACAAAGTATTTCCCAGGCAAAATGCTACATCCTACCTTTACTCATTAAAATAGGACATGGCTCAAAGTCTGATGAACAGGAAAAAAATCATTTAATATTTTTCCCTATAGAGTGGTATTCTTTCAGTTAAGTAGCTTCTTATTTCTGCTGCATTTTTCATAGCATTTGTATCAATACTGCTACTAAAATTTTAATGGTTATTTTAGTGTTATTTGAACATACATGTTTTCTTTTTGGATTCTATGAATGTAATTTTTACTAACTGTGAATTTTTGAACACATGAAAAAAATTAAAACATATAAAACATTACGAAATATGAAAATTTTCAATCAAATACAAAATTTAAACAATGTTGGCATTTTTCTTCCTTTCTGTAAAGATGGTATTTTTTCTTCAGCAGTTCCTTGTCTTGGAACTTTCAGTCAGCTCTCTTCAAAACAAAGAGAAGGTGCTTCTTCCGTGCACTAAAGGTTGCAGCTCCTTATGAGCATGGTGGCCGCGCTGAATGCTGCTTGGCTAGGCTCACACTCAGGAATTTGCAATGATCTGAAGCAGAAGCTCAGATGGTTGTGGCGAGATCATGCACTGTGTTTTCAACATGAGACACCTGATGTGGGCTATGTTATGAGCGGTCTACCATGAACAGACACACACATTGCAATTCTGACATCATGAGCAGTGATGACAACAGCAGATATGCTGAGGAAAACAAATAATCCTTTTTGTGTAACAGTGCCAGCAGAAAGCAGCCCAAAAGTTGGTACAGCTATTCTTGGTAATAATTGCTGCAACACTTGCAGCCTCCCACCAGTTTTGGGGCAGTGCCACAGTTCCCATGCAGGGCCTTTTTTGCTTCCATGCAGGATGAGGAGCAACCCTGGCAGACCTCCACGTGATGCTAGGCTGAGCCCTAAGTGCTGTGCAGCTCCCAGAGAGTCACTGGCTGTTTGAGGAATCTAAGAAGAGGAAAGGCTTTAAAAAAGTTACTGTGAACTTCAGTCTGGGGGAGCCAAGCTGGAAGGGCAGATGAGCACTGCTGGAGACGAGTGGCTCCTCAGCTCTCACTCCACTCAGTGCGGATGTCCAATGTCTCTTCAGAAGGCAGGGCTGACCAACCTATGCTCCCCTCAGTGGCACATGCTCAGCAGGAAAGGGATGATCAGTGCTTTGCACCCCTGTTAGCCCAAGCTGCTGCTGGTCTTGGAGCTCAGAAGAAGCCAGGAGCCAGAATCCTGCCTCCCGCTGATGGCTCCACCCAAGAAGCAGCAGTTTCTGGTCCTGCTGAGCTCAGGAGCTGTCAGGCTCCTGCTGAGCTGGAAATAAAAGCTTCACTTTTTTTTCCTCCTTCTTTTTCCCCATTTGACAACTGCACATAAACACTTGTAGATTGGGACTGGTACACCCCTGCAAGCTTAAAACAACCTTGCTCAGGCACGGACGACAGCTCTCGATGGCAACATGAATGTGACTGCAGACTAATTCACCTTGTTGTTCTGACATATGAAAACCATCTCTGAAATCGCTGCACTGTCTGTAGTCACTCCTGTTACACATATCTGCACAGTCAGCACTCAGCCAAGACAACACAGGAAAGAAGCACACAGAAAAAAACTCAGACCTTTTTGGTAGACTCATACTTCTTTGTGCAGAATTCTTCTTTTTAGTGTAAACATGGAAAGACATTAATAGCTTAATTTAAATGCAGGTCTATCGACAGACTCAAAATTTTTTTAATACATATACTCTGCACAGAACTGGTTTGTGTCTAAAGCACATTAAGCGTATCTCTGATATCTGGAAAGACAGACTACTATTGGCAAAAAGGCCATCAATTCAAAAGCTACTTATTCCTTCAATATTCTATGCTCAAAAATCCCAGGGCTGTGCAACCAGCGAGAAAATCTGGAGCCATAAAGACTTGTTGTCAGCAGAGGATGATCTAGTTAGGGGACATTTAACCACACTGGACATACATAAGCCCAGGAGTGATGAGGGAGCTGGCTGAAGTTAACAGGAGGCTACTCTAAACTTTTCTCCATGCTCTTTCAAAGATCTCATAGAGATCAGAGGAATTTCTTGAGGACTGCAGGAAAGCCAGTCCTATTTTCAAGAAAGAGGATCCCATAAACTACAGGCAGGTCAATTTGACCTCCAACCCTGGGGAGGTGATGAGCAAATAAATCTGGGAACAATTCCCTTAGCATATGGAGTAAAATTAAATAACTGGGAGTAGTCAGCATAGATTTATGAACACAGAAATCACATCTGACCAACTTGATAGTTTCCTGCAATGAGATGCCTGCCTCATCCTGCTGAGATGAGAGAGAAGTGGATGTTATTTATCTTGACTTCAGCAGAGCTTTTGATGCTGTCTCCCATAAAATCCTCATTGACATACTGATGAAGTACAGACTAAACAAGTAAACGGTGAGGCGGAGAGAATAGCGGCTGAATTGCACGGCTCAAAAGGCTCTGCACAGCAGCACAAAGTCCAGCTACAGGCTCATCACCAGTGCAGTACTCCAGGGGACCGTACTGGGACCAGCATCATTTAACATTTTCACCATCAACCTGGACGGGGGGAGAGAATCTCCAGCAAGTCGGCTGATAATACAAAACTGGTGGGAGCAGTTGACACAGTAGGTGGGTGTGCTGCCATCCAGAAGGACCTGCCCTGGCTGGAGAAGATGCTGACAGGAACCTCATGAAGTTCAACAAAGGGGAATTCAAGAAGAGACTACTGGAAAGCAGCATAACTTAAGATACAGTTAATTCTAGGCTTTGCAGCATAATGCTGAAATCCTACTGAAGCACATTTTTATTTTTCTCTTTATGTTACCCGACTGTACAATCCGTGTTGTCTGTAAAGAAGAGATGCATTTCATGGGGTTCTTCACTTGCAACAAGGAGTTAATTATAAACACATACCCCAAACCAGAATTTAGCTGTAGATGTTTTCTATTACTTAGATTTTATGAAATATCTTACCACTGAGTACAGTTTCCACTATGACTACAGTAAATAAACAGATCCAATTACAGATGTTCTGTTTTAAAAATACTAATAGAAAGGAACGTGGTGTTAAGCATTAATTGAAATTTCTTTCCACAAGAACAGTACTTCCTGAAAAATGGTTACATTAGCAAACTAAAATTGAAGAGACACAATTACTGTGTTGCTCTGTGACACTAAATCAAAACAGTATTCTTTTATAACTCATATCAACATCCAAAAGCAAAGGACCAAAACTGCAAACATTTATTCATTTTTGTAACTGAAGTCAACAAATTCAATTACTGAATTGATAGCATGACAATATCCCAATAAATACGCATAAACTTATCTGGAAACTCTTGAAAGGAGAAGATTTCTAAATGACAAGTCACACACAGTCAATTTACTTAGGTAAATAAATTTCTAAGAACCTAATGGACCAATTAAGTGATTAACTAAATTCAATGCATCAAACACTAACTTGGGTCCCTATTCTCATACAAGCTGTATTAAAAACACTGCCATTAAAGAAACCAAACAAACAGAGAGAGAGAGAGAAAAGGTTTGAGCTTTTTTTAAAAAATGCTTTTGGGCACCAAAATGACACTCAAGCTGGCAGGGAAACAAGAGGAAGCTTTCATTTTGTCTTCTGCACACAAATTACGGAAGACAGTCCTCAAAGTGTAGCTAGAAAGCTTCAAAACAAAACAAATCTACTGAACAAGCTATCTAAAATTCCACCTTTTGTTATTAATTTTAGACACCAGTCAAATGGATTGTAATAGGAAAATATTTTTCCATCCTTCTCTTAGAACATCTAAGGCGAATTCACATCCCTCTACAGGGATATGACATTTGCCAAGGGAATAAAAGAACAACTCTGCAGGAACAAGCCACCAAGGTTTTCCCTGAAGCCTCCTGTTAGGTTTGTAGCCTTAAAAGCAAAAAAGGCTTTCATTATGCTGGTCCCCAACTTGCCAAATGAAGAACCCCTGGATCTGCTTGATATCTGCCATTGCATTCACTCAGGGATTCTGTGTGGCTTTCTCTTGCTATCTTCCAGCAGAGCCAGCACAGCTGTTTTCATCTCCTGGCATCATTCAAACATTCCATCAGGCTATTTGCTTGACCTAGTAATCCCAGGGCCTCCCAGGAGCCCAAGCTCTAAAGGAAAGTTTGAGCACCACAAGACACTGGAGAAGCAAGGCACACCACCTCTGCTCAGTACTTCTACAGGTCCAGATAATCTGCAGGTGAAAAGGGGGACACCTCTGCTGACCAGATTTCTTCTGAAGCCACACAGGAGTCATCCATGAAGATAACCTCCACACGTAAGCAAAGGACCTACATCATGGGATCATGCAGTTCATGCCTTGGAAAAAAAACCCACCATCTGAATTTTCAAGTTCATAGTACCAGAAATACCTTTGAAATTCATGTACTGATAGCTGACAAATTCCTTTTAAATGCCCTGAACAATTTGGTTTTACACTTCAAGGCAACAAGTTTAATTCCTACTTCTGTTTTACATTGAAGAGACATTCCCTTAGGCACCAAGCCTAAAAAAGGGAGCCCGCCGTATACTTGCCCACAGTCACACTGGCAACCACTGCTTACAGCTCTGGAAAAGAGCCATGCATAGGAAATTCAAATGTCCAGATAACTCATAAAAATACTACTTAATATGGTATATTCAAGCATGGCTACATAAAGTAAGCAAGATTAAACAGGATGGCAAAGAGAAGAAATGAAGTGTAAACATTTTCTCTCACAACACCAAACGGAAGTTTCATTTAAGCAAATATTTTTCTATATTGATAGAAGCCAAATACGTGGGGTAAACTGCTGTGCTTTTTTTCTGTTTGCTTCATTTAAAACCACACTAGAAATCTGTGCTCATGTAACACTATCAACTAAATGTTCTTTGCTTTATTACAAATTGTTTGTAACGAAAATTTTAGTGCTCTCAAAAGGTGAAGAATACAACCAGCCAACCTCTTTATGCATGTCCTGTGAGGATACCCATCCTCAGTAAAAACAAATTTCACTAGCGTTAGTCAGCAAGCTGCAGTGGTATGTGGTAAAACTATGACACACACCAAGAACTTAGACTTGTTAATTGGTATCAAGACACAACAGAATATGCCCACTGAAAACTACCAAAATTTCCCAAACTGCCTTTGAATAGCATCCCTTTTAGAACAAGAACTTGATGCTTCATATTGTATCTGTTCACATCATCTTCTCCTTCCTCCCTAAATTCTAAACATTTTTCTTACATTTACTTCTTCTGAGATTTAGTAGTGACAGTTTCTTCTTTACACTCCTACATATATTTTGCACAAGCTGTTAAACAGAATTAGTCCACGCTCCTCTTTCGTGTTTTTCCTGTGCTCTGAAAGAACCTAATACACAGACTTTAGAGAAATCCCACTTTTGACCCTTACCACATAGCTTTTAACTTGTGCAAACATAGCCCGGCAGCCAAGCTGAAGAAAGATGTTGTGGACTGTGGTCATGTAGACCCTCCAGATGGCCACAAGAAGCGTTTACTAGGTGAAAACAGGTCCCAGGCAGCAAAGGGGTATGAACACAGCACTTGGAAGATAGGTTGAACACGCCTAGTGTAAACTCTATGCTGCCTTTAGCTACCATGACATCCCTTACAAACAGATAACCACAAAAACATTTCCTGGTATCATTTCACTGCTTGCACTCTGCACATGCAATAACCCAGGTTAGTTCTAAAGGGTACCAACAGCAAGAAGGCTGGCTGAAACTTATACCTAAATACAGAAAGTGATTATTTAATTACCTTGAGCATAAGTTTCATGACAAGTTTTTATTGCAAATTCCCCCTCATCATTCAAAATCAGCATGAACAAGATAGAATCACCCAGAGAAATGAAACCACGTGGTCTTCGCAGACCTAGCAAAGCTGAAAGATTGATGTAAGCACATTCCCCTGCCATCCCAAAAAATCAAAATTACACCCTGATAATTCTTTCAGTTGGAGTTCACTAATTATCTTTTAGTAGGAAACAAGAACAAACAGTTTAAAGGTAACAATCTAAACTCAATGTTTGATTTTTTAAAAAGAAAGTAAAAATACCAGAAGAGATACCACGAAGAAAACAAAGTGAATTGGTAGTGTTAAACTGACAGATTCTGGGAGATGAAATAATTCAAGTCTGAACGTCCTTCCTTCACCATGTGGTAGGACCACATGGCACAAAATCATCATGTGCAGTATCTGAAGCCTGTGCCACAGAACAGAGAAAAAAAGGTGGATAATAAAGAATAAACCTATTATGCAAGTGCTGATATGTTTAAATCTGGAGGCACACTATCACTTCCTGCGGAGCTTTCTGCCAAGTACAGAATCCATGGGGAAAATGGCTTAATCCCCAGCAATGACGCAGTGTGAGAAGCCTATCTGGGACACACTTAATGCCATCCTCCACGCGGAGGGTGCACTTCCAGGAATAAAGAGTTAGTCACCATGTCTACCTCCACCACCCATCTCTTCATCTTTTGCATATCCTGCTCTGCAGAGACAGGCATTCACACCTACAGGATGCTGCTAAGTCATGCGGGGACATGGCATGCAGGGAACTGCTCTTCTGCAGAAAACTCCTGCAAATGCAATGGACATCCCACTAAGATTTCTTCTTTTACATGGATTCCTACAGGTGGTTTTGCTACACCCTGCTCCTGAATGGAAGCACCAATCTGCTTCTGCACACCTCTCATGAAGGTTAGAAAGGGGCAGAGAGCATCTTCTTGCATATACTGAGACTCAAGGCAATCATAATGAAACAGATAAATTATCAAAATACTGGTTTAAAATCATAGAATCATTGAAGTTGGAAAAGACCTCTAAGATCATCGAGTCCAACCGTTAACTTGGCAACATCCACGTTCACCACTAAAGCATACCCACATCCACACGCCTTTTGAACACTTCCAGGGATGGCGATGCCACCATTTCCCTGGCAGCCTGTTCACTGAACACCATTTCAGTGAAGAACCTTTTCCTAACATCTAGTCTAAACCTCCCCTGGCGCAATGAGGCCATTTTCTGTGGTCCTGTCGCTTGTTTCCTGGGAGAACAGCTGAGCCCCTTGGGTATAGATTCACCTCCAAGTTATAGAAACCCTTTTTTTCCATTTTTTTTCAGTAAAGTAAGTTTCTCTGTGGAATTGGGATTTCTGCTGAATGCTGTAAACATTTCTTGTCATCTCACTCCCAAAGCTCATCTCAGAGTGGGGTAAAATCACACGCAGCAATCCCATGAAGCAAAGCAATGAGTCATCAGTCTGAAAGTTAAACAACAGACAGAATGGGAGATTCATACCAAGGTAAGCATAGTAATGAACGAAACACCAGGTTCTAAATTACATCTCTGGAGAGAGCAGTCTAGAACGGCAACTCATAAAAAGACCTACCTAATCCAGCATTAAAAAGCATATATAGAGTCTCCAGTGGGATACTTAAGAGAGAAACTCCATGGAATTCAAGGAAGGGGAAAAATCTCCCTGAAAAATGTTTGAAACAGCTGAAGAAATTCAATTACCACAGCATACACTTCTGTAACTAAGTTGGACAAGTCTTGTGTCCTATGTTCTTACAGGCAGGCAAAAAGACAACAGACTAGGAAAATGCCATTTTTAAACAAAGTAAATAATTTTAATTAATTTCCAGTGAACTCTATTAATTCTATAAAAAGCAGTACAATTTTCCTCGAAGAAGAAAAAAAGGCAATAGAGCAAACGCTCTCTCATTTTGTGTACAAGTGGTATCTTCTTTGACTAAAGAAAGATAACACTCTCAAAAAATGAGAGTATGTCCCACGAACCACACTGACAAAATGGCTCAAATCTGTTTGTGTGGTTTTGCTGGTCTAAATGCAAGTAATCTAGGTAATAAGCTTAGATTTCTACCAGAGCAACTGAGAGCAAAGCATGTCCCCAGAGATCTATAGCCTGATTAGTGATGATAAGCTGAGATAGAACAGCCCCAGCTGCTCAATATTACACAAAAAAAGAGGTGGGCAGGTTCAGAGAAAGCTGCACATATTGGTTTCACTCCTATTAACAATTTATCCCTACTATCTCACTCACCCACTCCCTCTTCACCAAAGCATGAAATGACAGTTGCTTAGATTTAAGCTGTTCAATATTCAGCTTACTGTCATCGCAGATTACAAAATAAATTAACAAAATGCCACTATTCCACAAAGCAATTCCCAAATATCATGCTAACCCTATGAATCTTCAGACGTTTTGCTCTCCTCCTGAACTCTTCTGCTCTGTTTCCATTTAACCAGCCACAGCACCTGCACTGAGTTGCAACCACAGCTCCTTCTCCTTCCTTGCTCCAAGGCAGCACCGAGGATCATCGTGGGAAGAGTACACATCAAGGGGATTTCCCCTCAGTCCTTCACCTGCACCTGTACCTCACTGAGCACTGCAAGCCATTAATTTCCCCTAATTGTGGTGGTTCTCTTCCTGCTAACGCTTTAGCCCAGCCATGCTGCAACATACTGTGTGCACTGACTGCATCTTCTGGGCCGCGTGAACAGGCTCCAAGTGTCTGGCTGAGAAAGGTGAGGAGGACCTCATCAAGAAAAATAATACCAAAAATGTATTAAGAGAATGGGTGCTCAAAACAGGGAAGTGCCATTTAAGAACTTCCAACATACGCCACCATGTCCCAAACACAGAATACGAAAAAATTTTTATATTGATACCTCCAAACCCATGATTCAACAGCTTGATAGGAAGATAATTTTAAATATTATAAAGACTACATCCCTTCCTCTCCAATCTGGACCTGCTTCTTCATGTTTTTAAGGTAGCTCAGCTTCCATCTCTGTTTCATGGCTTCTAATCAGTTTGTTTCTCATTTTAAGTATTTACAGTTTGGGAGTTGTAAAAGCAAAGGGATAAGTGATGAGCAGAAGGAACAAAAATTGGCTATGCAGTATAACCACTCCAGGAGCTGGACCACCTCACCTGCAGGCAGGATGGAAAGCAGCTTGGAAATGTCTCCTTCCTGCTCATGAAAACACAAGGGACTGTGAAAGACTGTCTTCCCACCAGACTGTGGCTGCATCACACCTACCACGCAGTGACTCAGAGCACCCCTGCCATACACACAATTAAGTTCTGTCAAGCCACCACTGACCACCTCTAGTGCACACCACATGGCATGCTTTAATTTAGCATTAGCAAAATACCAACAGCCCCTGGAGAGACTTGGATTTAATTCTACTTCAAAAATATGTTCACTGTACTAGAAGCAAAGTAGCACCAATGAATAATAATTACTAACTGTCAGCTCTTTGAACATTTTCATACCTATACTGAATGTCTTGGAAACGATGGCTCTTCTTTCCCAACATGAATGCCAGAAACAGTATTTTTCTGAAAAGGAAGACCACATCAGATTGCAGATATTAACTCTACATTTCCTTTCTAAATTGTCCAGATCCTGAAAGCAGAAGAAACAAGAATACAGTATGTAAAATTGCAGCTCAAATATTTTCAGCAGCCCAGCAGAATCTTCTTGCACACATTCTTGTGAGTTAAAAAACAGATCTGCTATGAGGCACAGCATGTATTTCATTGCAACAGTACAGATTTATGTTTCTGCTTCCTGGGAAGTCACTGCTATGCAAAAGGATATGACTGGCTTCACAGGTCAAGGTAAAATCTATTGTCCTGAAATAGACTGAAAATGGAAAACAGGTCTAGCAGCTGAAACACACACAGCTATCAGAAAGGGTTGAGGAGCAGGATACATCAACACCAATTTATACAGCTTAAATAGCATAGGCGATGCTTTTCTTCTCCACCCGACAACTTCACTTTTTGCCTTCCATTCTCCTTGCTTTTCAGCCCTTTGGAAACTTCACTCACAAGGGAGAAGATATCACATTTCCCCTGGAACAAAATTGGCTTATGACACATTGTGTAATTCCAAAAATACATCATGCATTAATTTGACATATTCCTGTCATCAAGACCTTAATTTCTAATATCTTCTTTTCCAGATACTATTAGAAAATTCCTCTGCTTCAGCTATATAACTTGTAACACTTTAGGAGGCAAAGTGTATCCCCGCTCATCCCAAGGTCCTTCACATGAAGATGTACAAACCTCCAGGGAAGGTCTGCTTGAATCTCTTCTTGAACATACAATGTTCTCACCCCAGCGAGTGACTGCCAGTGAACTATTTTCTCAGCCAACACTTTGTATTTTAATTCCTACAATTCCTCCACTGATTTCCCGTCTCTGTTTCTGTGCATTAATTTCCCCGCCTATTTTTTGTTTCCTTTCACCTTGGTTTGCTCTCCAGACCTGTGTGTTTGTTTTTACCGCCAGACTACCATATATGCTACAAATCATCTCGGATTCTGCAAAGGAGTACAGTCCTGATTTCTGTGCAATACCCTACATGCCTAGGAGTGCTGTCTGGCAACTGCTCAGGTAGAACCCTAAAATTTAAGTGGAACATTCTCTGTAAAATAGATGTGCTTCTGCTACATAAACTTTATGCCCTCCTACCTTCTCTAGAATTACAGCTGCTTCACTCTTGATTGTAAAAAGGCAGGAACAGAGAGAGATAGGATATATAGATACACTGAAATGCTTTATAATATCTTCTGGTGGACAATTAACTGTAGTCTGTGAGTCAGAAAACTGTGAGAGATCCACTTGCTCACAACTTTGTGACCTTTCTGGTGAATTTTAGGAGTTATACAGCAGCTCAGATAAGCTACTTTTTCATCTTCACAACAGACCTCACCTGGTTAAATATTACATATCTCTTGTAGATAGCAGAATAATTATATGCACACACAAATCAAATGACATAGAGCTATGTTTTTTCATGGAATGTCCAAAAGTCCCATTCCCTGGTTTCAGAGTTTGATGGAAGCAATGTGAGTGGGCTCCAAAAAACCAGTGATTCACCCCAAACTGTAAACTGATGTTGCTGACATCAAAGTTGTCTCTTTAAATCAGCCCTAAATTAAAATATCAAAAGGAAAGGATGCTTCACAGAGATAACAAATGCTGGTAACTCTTTTTCATAGCCTTCTATACACACTCATTTGCACTTGTGAAAGACAATTACAAAACATTACTCTGACTTTATGCATCACCAAACCAAAGCAGTGAATGTGATGTACCAGCATACTCCCTTTGCACAGCTCTCTGTGACTAAAGAGAATCTGGGAAAAACACAAACCAGTATTCATCATTTTAAAGATTTCTTTTCTGTGTCCTCTCCCACTAGTTTTTGTTTAATTCCTTCATGGTTTCACCATTGAAAACCAGAGCACCATTTACTGTCATGAAGCTGCATATCCTGGGCATAAAGCTCTTATTTTTGAACCAGATTTCTCCAATGGGAGCATTGCCCAAGCGAAATCAGCCTGGCTGGGTTGTGTAAGAGGGTAGGAGGCAGGGGATAACAGTCTTAATATTTCTGGATGCAAGGAAAAAGAAAGGCAAGACCGATGCTGTGAGCTGCAGAGGACACCTGAGAAGTCACTCCACAGCGCTCCAAACATGAGCCAAGGTTGATCTTACTTTTCCTTCCCACGTACTTGGGCAAGCAGCCCAGCTAAATGCACACAGCACCAGCAAGAGACTCAGCTCGGAATGTGCTCTTTATACCACATACATCAGCCAATCTGACCAAAAATACCTGTCCATTCTGCCCAGAACCAAAACAAACCCAAAACCAATCAAGACCAAAGCACCACTGCCAAGTTGGAGAAAATGACCCTGGCTTGAGGAGCAGCTCTGGCAGAAACAGACTGGAAGATGTGTCTTCTGTTCAAATATAGTCATGGCTTTGTCAGTAACTACTGTTTTTCTGCCAAGTTTGCATAATCTTTCGTACAACAAAGTACGTTTAGCACAGGATCTTTTAAAAGTACCTTTTTTAAAAAGAAAGTATTTGTGCAGCTATGAAGTCTGAAAACCTTCAGATTACAGATTTTACTCTGGCCTGCTTCATTACACACCTTGTGTGCAAATTTATTACAGGAAAATGTTACCTAATTAAATTTATTATGCTTTGTGGGGCTGTTTTGTTAACTTATTTAATTAAAAACTTCTCAATTTATGTAATTTATTATGGCATGACCATTGTTAATGAAGCTCACAAAAGCTACTGTTGGATAAATTCATGCAAAGGAGATGAAGCAGAGCAGAATGAAGGATTATGTTCTCAGACTTGTGAAGCAAAGAAGCCTGAAATAAATGGAAGTTGTGAGTGTTTGAAGCAGACAGTGCATTTATTGTAATTATTTCAGGCTGCATGTTGATTGGAAAAGACTAACATAAATAGGAGCTGCTATTGCAGATGTTTCTATTCTTGCTAGGAAATCCCTTGAATATAGGAAGCACAGAATAAAAATGTGAAGATGCTGTACTACGGAATTGTAACTTTTTTTTTCCTATTCTTTTTTCTGTTCTGGACATACCAGAAGAAACATAAATAAAGCTGTTCATCTTCATGACTTGAAGGAAAAACATCACTGTCCTGTGCTAACATGACAAAACATCTAGATGTAACCTGACTTCTCAGCAATGAGCATTTTGCACGTTCCCTCCTCCCTTGCAGAAGGGCCCCTGAACTGCATGGCACTAGGTCACCTCCAGAGGCTGCGTGGCCCACAGCTACAACCACAGTCACTGAAATAAAATCCACAGTAATTAACAGCATTTAAGATCCTTGTTCCTCTGTTCACAACAGCAAACTGGACACATAAATAATTCACATGTAATTCTGATATTTCTGACTTCCTTTCTATATTAACCAATGACAAAATTTCCATTCAGTCTGGAAAAAAATACAGAGAACTCTTATTTTTGACAATTTTCCAAAAATTAGAAGTAGACAAAAATATCCAACAACAGTCCTGGAGGTGTGTATAATGCCTCTCATCGCACCTTCTGCTTACCTTCCTTACATCTCAGAATTTGTTTTCTTGTCTCCACAGGATCACAAGACACAGAAACCAAGAATTAAAGTAAATTATTCAGGGCAGGGCTTTTTTGACTGCAACTTCAATCTGCTCAGGTCTATCACTGCAACACTTTTAAAAAGAAGAATTATACAACTATTCGAGCTCTGGCTATTTGTGGACCAGCTGCATGAAGTATCCTCCACACTGGCAAAGATCAGCATGAGTCAAAGATGCTGTGTCAGTACAGTATCTGCCTACAGGCTGAACATTATTCTTTCCTGTGGTTCTGCACTAAACATGAAGCAAAAGGACCATATGGGCCTATCCATACACCAACAGACATATCCATGTCTGTTCCACAGTCACAGGCACTCAGCTACACCACCACGGGCCAGCCCCCAGAGCTTCCCCAGAGCCTGGAGACCAAAGGGTTCCTCAGCCCTGTCCTTCCTCCACACTGGATGATACTAGGAACATGTCAGACCTAAACACAGTTTTCTTGGCCCAGAAAAAACATTCCCTGCTGCCTGGGCCTCACTGTGCCACAAGGCCAGCAACCACCCAAATGCCGCAGGGCGCTGGGCATCGCTGCTGCCCAACCCTGCTAGCAGATGGCCCTGGTCCTTTCCCAAAGGAGACCAGGCTGGTGAGGAGGATGGGTGCATGGTGACCAGTGCCTTGAAGGCTGCCAGGAACCAGAAGCCCACCGAGCTTCTCGCAGCAGCTTCTCCCGTCTCCCTTGCAGCACAGACACTGCCATGGCACCCAGCTACGACAGGTTCAGTGACAAACTCCACTGACAGCACTGCACATCCCATACTCCAAATCTGTCCCTCTTTTTCAATGTTATGAAACAGTATCATCAACTGCAGCTCAGGTATAGCTTTAAAGTAAAATGTAAAAAACCAACAGCCCTGTCTAACATTTACAGAGTGACTTTCAGCGGAGTGGATCTCACGGGGATTCTTAAGCCTTTCCAAGCCAACCGTATAATGCCACAGGTTTTCACAAGTGGAGCTAGGGGCAGAGTTTGGGTGTCCATACATATGATTTCTTCGATTCACTGCCAGTTGAAAGGGGTCAAACACTGACAGAACACAGAAGCAATTCTACATAACAACACTGCAGAGGAAGGAAAGCACGGCCAGTGGCAGAGGGAATGCACCGCAACTGCTGGGGTTTGAAAAAGGAGAGAACAAGCCAAAAAAAAAAGAGAAAAATGCTGCTTCCTCAACACAGTAGGGTTGCAACAGAAATTCTACCCTATTTGCAGTGGGGAGCAAGGGATTTATGGGCACAATTACATATTCTGCAAATCGCTTCCAAAGGACTGCCCTTGAATGACTGAAGCAAGATCCAAATCTCCCTAGACTAACTGCATAACAGGGCTCAGCAGGAATGAAATGCATTGTATGACTGTCACTTCTAGCATTTTGAGCAGAATCTTGTTTTAGTAGCCTGTCAGATGACAAGGGTAGATATGAATTCAATAGATAATACTAAAGGCCCAGAAACAGTTATTTTAAGTATTTTTATATTGTAAGTTAGGAACAATACCTCACTTCCCATCTGGAAATATGCTGTGCTCAAGTCAGAACAAATAACATCCATTCTCAAGGTGTTTTCATTATGATTTTGCATAAGTCTGTAAAAAGCTGAGACAGCATGCACATTATGGACATAAATCTACTATGCCTTACATCCACAAAGCTCAGATGCAGGCTTACCTGAAGTCTTTACATATGAGTGATTCTCAAGCAAAAAAAGAAAAATAAATCCACAGTACTGATGTTTCCAAACCAAACACCACTCTAATCACAACCTCTGTACAACCCCACTCTCAGGTCTGAATCTAGGCACATTCCCATGGTTTCTTCTCCTCATGAAAATGCAGCTTCTTCCCCAGAAGACCCATCCATCAGCTCCAGCAAGGGTACAGGAAGGGCAGCTCCAGACACCTGCACTGAAAGACTTTTGCTGCCCTGCTTCATGCAACCCATAAACCACATAAAGTGTGACAAGTTGGTGCATGGGAAGAGTCCTGTGTAGCTGACATCTCAAAGAGAGGGGAAAGCAGCTTTTTCTGAGAGCAACAGCAATGAAAAGGGAAGATAGCAGGATAACAAAAAAAAAAAAACCACTAAAAATTTAGTGATTGTAAAGATTCTCATTAATATCAAAATACTTTCAAGGAAAATTACACAACATTTACTTTTTATTAACTTATCACAGTTCTATGTTTTATTATAACGCATTCCCCCCTTGCTTGGGAAATGCAGAGATGTTGTACTTGTTAAGCCTTTTGAAGACTCTTCTGTCACCTGAGAACACTTTACCTTCTTATTCAGAATGACCATTTTACCCTGAGAAAGGAAAAGACCTATTCACCTCCCATTTCAGACCTCCTAAGCCTTTCCTAAGAATTTTTTCCTCTGTTGTACCAATATCTCTAATGGACTTTGTTCTTTAAATATTACTTATTTAAGTAGAACAAGATTTTAAAAGTACTGGGGAAGCAAAACAAAGTAAAGGAGAAAAGTCTACCAAGTTAGAAAACATAAACCCATACTGCAAAATGTCACATGGGGACTCCCTTCCACCCATTGCTGAGAACACTGAAATCTCACCTACCCATCCTCCCCTACACAATGCCACTCGCTAAGGAAAAAGAATTGAGCACTTTTACTCAGTAAGGTTTCGGAAAAGTTCTCCTGTAGTCCCCAATCACAACCTTGAAGGCCTTATGAAAACAATAGCAATTTAAAACACCCTCAACTTACACTGACAATATTTACGTAAACAGTCAAACTGGTATTTTAGAGTGCAGTAAGTGTAACTAAATTTGGCAGCAGCAGCTACTAAAAATTCCTTTATCACCCTAGACCAGCCACCCATTCAATAAAGAAACTGTTTTTGTAGAAAAACCCAGCTCTTGAACAGACTTTTAAGGGATGCCCATCACTGCTGACAGCTGTGACCCCACAGCTCACGCCCAGAGACTGAGCTCCTGTCCGAGATGCCTCCCTGCATGCATTAGGAGCTCCATGCCTTGCCCTTTGCACCAGTGTTCACATCCCAGCCTTGACAAATCCTCACAACCTGTGCGTGTCCAAAACACCTGTTTTGCCAGGGCCCAGCAAAATGCCTCCCTTGGGGCTACCATGAAAGCAGCTGCAGGCTTAGCAAGGACATGCTGTTGTATTAGTGGCAAACTTTATCTTTTATTCTCACCAGAAGTACAAACCTTAAAGGAAACGTTTCTGCAGGTTCTGATCTTTCTGCCCTTCATCTCTTCAGATGAGCCTTCTTGCACAGGTATTTTATCTGGTACATCCCTGCCAGCTCTTTAGAGACAGCACTTCCCTCTCATTCCGTCTCCCCTAAATCCTGACACACAAACCCAAGCTGAAGAACACCAACCCCGTCACATCTGATGAATTAGTACTGACAGTGGCTGGTGCTTTTGCTTTGTTTGTTTGGGGATTTTTTCTGTAGGGGCAAGGAAATCAAGTTCCCCCTTCAAATAAATCAAGGGTCAAATCCCCAATGAAAAATTAAAGACTTTCAGCATTATGGGGAACTACAGCACAGCATAAGGATGCATGGTGAACTTTGCAATGTCCCACAGAGCCCCTAAAGAAAAGAGATGCACCCTAAAGAACAGAGATGCACCCCAAAGCTGTGGTCTGATGTACCCCCTGTCCTTGTGGTGAGGAGGCTCACAGGGACCTGTGAACACCCATGTCCTTGCCACAATCAGAGAATAGTGATATTCTCCATATGGCATCTGAAGAATATAGTGTTTCTCTCTAACCTGAAGAAGTACAGGCTGCGGCACAGGAGACAGGTTTCAGAAGGTTTACACAGACGCGCCTCTTTTTTTATTTTTCCCATTCTGGTGTGAAAATGTTGAAAAGAATGTAATTATTTATACTGCATTTGTTTTGTAGGTGAAAACACAGATCACTCGCTTTTAATTTCCTTTTTCCAGGTTCACCCTTTATTTAGTAAGAACTATAAAAATTCATTTGAAAAAGTAATATATTCAAGACTAATAAAGTTCAAGTGCAAAATATTTTTAGAGGCAGCTTCGGTACAACTATTAAGTTGTCAAATAAAACCATCTCGCCTAAGTTATACCAGCAAAGGGTCAAAGATGATAGCTAATTTCTCAGATTGAAACTGTTTCCAGGAGCAACTCTTCCATCCAAAATGCTGCTAGGTAACTCCAAGAACAGTCATGTGTATAAGTTAAAACAGTGAGCCTGAGCAGTATCAGTGGCAGCAAGAAGTCCACCTCTCACCAATCTCCAATTTTCACTACCACAAACTTTCCCCCTCCGCAGTCAGCCTACCTCTGCATCAACTGACCACAACAAGCTCAGTATCTGTAATTAAAAACAAACACGCTTCTTTTTTTTTTCTAGATGGCAACACTGAAATGCACTTCCCTGATAGCTCATCCTTAAAAATTCAATCTTTCTCTGTCAGCTGTGGTATTTAAAGTCACTAAAATGTTACCCTGTCAGCGCCCTTTACCTGCAACTGACTGGTCCAAAATGCAGAAACAATGCCAGAATGGCTGAGAACCAATGCTTTTAGTCACATTAGCTCCTCATACACCCATCACATCTACATTTACAAAAATGTCAATTCTACTACAATGACCGATATTTATTATATTCAGCAGTCTAACCCCTTGCCTTCAATATTTTTAGAAGAAAGGGACAAATATAATTTAAAAAAAATAGTTTGAGGAAACTGTGGAGGAGTAGGAAATGGAGGAGGCAACTTGGAGCAGCCAAGTGAATGGAAAAACACATGAGGTTACAGAATCAGCCCCTAGCTCACCAATCCTTTACATTAATTAAGAACTGCACTGCATGCCTGATAATATTTTAGTCTCCTTTTGCAGATGCCCAGGCATTTACTCGGTATTCAAAGCTGCACTCCACAGCTTCAAGAATCAGAATTTAAAACTAGCAGCCTTAGCTCACAGATTAAAAATTGCTTCAATGAAACAAGAACCTAGACACACTAACTCCAGCAACAAGACTCCTTTTGGGAGCCCACAGAACACCTGCTCTGCAACTCCACAGCAAGGGGAAAATAAAGGACCCATGCAACCTGCAGTGACCTCGCTCACCTTAAGTTTTTCTAATGATTTCCCTGTTAACTCAAATGTCCGTGAGCTTTTTAAATCCATTTACTTATCATCAAAGCATTGTTTGCCAAGTCATGCACACCACAGTGAAAAAAATACTAAGATGAGAGTGCATGGAGCTGACAGTGCATAGAGATTGTTTCTCTCAGGGAAGTTCTTTGGAGAAAGGACAGGGTCTGTAGAAGTGTGTTTGTGGTGATCACACAGAAAGTCCAAATTGGAACAATACTTTAATACAAACTAATCCTGAAAGCAATGTAAAATATATTTTATTGGATCTGACCTGTGGTCAGATTTCATCTCAAGAAAGATCCCCAGCATGACAGCTTTTTACATGAAAAAAATAAATACGCACTTGTGAGCTGAAATCAGTGACAAAGGTGTAATGGCAAATACTCCTATGGCAAGCTTGTGAGAAGGGACTGTCCTCAGACAACAAAGCCTGAATACAAGAGGGTACATCAATTACTGCTGCACAAACCAGGCTGAAAGAACAGCACACAGCTGATATGTTCATAGCTGTTCACACAGCATGACAATGGGAAGGGCTGAGATGGTATTAGACAATACAACAGCATGCGTTTCAATTTTTACAGATTCACACGATTTTTTTTTTTTCTTTTTTTTGCTCACAGCCAAGGGACGCTGCAATGCTACTGATACTGCATGGTTGACTGCTGTTTTTCAACGTGTTAAAAAAAATCTACTATAATTAAGTAATTGGTTGGCCTCTGTCCATTTCGTTCCACACTGCTGCCTCACGCTTGTTTAAAGAACAGTGAAAAATTTGTTGAAAATGTGGCAGATAGTGGGAAAAAAACCAAAACGTTAGATTGACTCATTCAAATTAGGTGGTATTTGTACAGATGGAGCACCTGCCATGACTGGCAAGAAGAACAGTCCTGTCGCTTTGCAAGAAACATTTTTGGATCGAACGTTATTGAAATACCATTTGTATCCATCAGGATTGTTTCCTGAGCCAAAGATTTAGGTTTCTTGCACGTCTAAATCCTGTCAAGTCCTACTCTAGCAAAATAAGTATTTATAGAATCATAGAATCATTTGGGTTGGAAAATATCTTTGAGTCCAACTGTTAACTCAGCACTGCCAAGTCCATCACTAAACCATGTCCCTAAGTGCCTTATCTATACATCTTCTAAAAACCTACAAGGATGGTGACTCAAACACCTGTTCCAATGCTTGGTAAGCCTTGATCAATAAATTATTCCTAACACCCACTATGCATCAGAGACGCCAATAAGCATACCAAGCAATTGATTAAAACGATGAGCAGAATACATATACAATGTCAAAGGCCAAACCTGTGAAAGATTCTGGAAAGAGAAAATGACAAACATATTTTCTGAACAGAAATTATTAACCTTTCAATGACAACAGTCTTGCTTATAATCAAGAACGGGATCAGAAATCTGGTCTATGGCGACATGACATTTCAGCTCTGCAGCCTCAAAACATACTCACATGGGAAAGAAAGGATTGCCTGGACTCCACGCTGTCATCCACATGCTGCTTTTCAGTCAAAGCTGGGATGTTCTTATTCTATTTTAATTGTGTGCTTTGGTTATATGCAGTGTGTGCGAAGAGAAAACTAAAGGTCTAAGAAATACTGTGATCTAAAGTTTGGGGAGTTGTTTCACTCCAACTCAGAAGATCCTAGAAAACAAAAATTTCCCACTTGTATCTCATTTTATAACATGATGTAGACCATTCCTTTGAAAAAGGTTCCAGTTTGGAATCTCTCAGCTTTATAAAATAGGAAATGTCCTCGCAGCAGCAGCAGAGCGAAGATTGGTACACCCACCTACAGAACAGGACCAGGCACACGCAGAGAACAACAAAACCTGAAAATGAGTACGTAGAAGCAGATCTCCTACGATACATGCCTTCCCTTTTAGTGCTTCTGCAGACTGGGACTGACACATATTCACAAACAGTAATACTCTACTACAAACTTTGTTAAAAATAGACTGTTCAAAAGTCACCAATTTTCATCCCAATGATTTGGTGTCAACAAAGCTGAAAACAAGGGCGAAAAGGACGTTTAGAAACACTATCACACTATTTGAAGGTTGCAATGGCAGAATTATCCTGTTAACTCCATTTTAGGAGAAAAGAACTGAGGGTCAGTCTTTTGACACTAATAACAATGATTACATTTAATCAACATAAGAATCAAGATAAATTTTCAAGACCATTTGCAGTACATCTATGAAAAAACCAACAAAACCAAACCCGGCTCTAGCAAGATTTACTATAAAGATGATCCCTGGATTTACCCATTTCCTGTCTTGTGAACAGTCTCCTCCGCTGGAGACCTTGCCTCTTCTGCAACTCCTATATTTGCACATACTGATGATTCTAAGATTTTTGTTCCTGGCAAATACCATTTTTTGCATAGATGGAGGTAAGTACAACAAAACATCAGCATTTCCAAATAAATCTTCAGAGTGAAAAAAAGCATTGCAGAAGTGGTTTTAGAAGTGTAAGAAAAGGTTTCCTGGGGTTTTTGCTGCTTTTTTTTTTTTTTTAAGGCAAGAGTGTATTGAAAACAATATACAAATACTGCTGTGTGAAGAATAAAAATAATGGAAGTCCAAAGAGATTGTACCTATTTACATTACCAAACACAGAATACAAATGGGTTAAGAAGTCAAGAATTAAAACACCAGCGACTTAAATTTATTTCATTTTTAATGTTGATAAGATGAAGTTTCATTACTAAGATATATAACCACCATTGCTTGCTTAACCATATATGACCTAGCAAGCAATTTCATACAAAATTTTTGTTGCAGTTACTCTTTAAAGAGAATGAGTATTCGTCTCCACTCTGAAAGGCAAGGGAATACTTGCGGGACTCAACACTTTTCACCCAGTGCTTTTCCTTCTCTTTTAATTGTAATGCCTTTACAATGGCAAACATCATAGATTCATTTGAATGTCCAAAGGCTTCACGCTTTTGCTGCAAATTATTCACATGCCCATAAAAATGTATACTTTGTAAGTATTACAAGAACACTTTGCATGAAGCAAAAATGTTTCTGCCAAAACAATACATATTTGCAATCTGCATGAGGGAAACGGCTCTCGCATGCTTTTCGTATGTCCCCCTAACTCCCAATGCAAGCATATTAAACATTTCCAATGAAATGCTGAATACTCATGTCTTGATATACAAAGTATCTTTAGTGAATACAGCTGCAAAAGTGTGTAACCCAGTTTTGGTAAACTGCAAAAAAAAAAATACTACCTTTAAAATCAATGCTATGATTTGGCGGAGGAAGCAACTTTCACAGAAATAAATGATAGCACCGTTAAAACTAACATCCACAAAGTGAACCTTTTAAGACAGCCCAACACCTAAGACATGCCACCGTTAAAAGCACATGCCCTATTAACTGAGGTTATGCATCCAGAAGATGAAGGGGAACACGAAGTGACCCCCCAGGAGAACACTGTGTATCAAACTTTCACAATTTGAGGAAAATACTGGCTGTTATGTAAGCACCACAATACACAGGTAATATTTTCCAACTGAAAATTCCACACAAATTTTAAGTCCATTCCCTGACCTTTTGGTCCCTTCCTGTCTGCCTTCTACTTTCTTTATGCATCGTTTCCCTTTCCAAACTTTTTAAAATTCTGTTTGTCTATCCTTTTACTGTCACTTGAGAACTGGACTTTCATTTATTGTTCCTTAAATAATTAAATAGTCTCCATTTGCTTTCCTGCTTCCAAGCCAGAAGAGCATCCCATTTATGTGTTGTCACTCACTTCTATCACCTTTCATTTTTTCTAATTAGCATATCTTTATAGTACTATTTGGCAAGCAGAGATTAACTTTTTTCTTCTTCTCAAAGGATAAGTTAGCAGCTTTATGAAACTGCTATTAATGAAGTGCCAAATTAATTTAAAACACACACACTAGCTAGTTGAATTGACCCTGCAAAGCAGAGGTAAACCTTAATCAAGTACATAAAGATCTGTAGTGCTAGTTTTCATCTCTGCTTAAGCAAAAAGTCCAATTATCCAGCTCAATGTACCTCTGAAAAGGCCTTTTTCCAGTCCTATTTCCTCAAGAGGCATTTTCTATCTCCCTTCTGTCAGTGGAGCTGAGATACAAAAAGCCAAATTCAATTCCTCAGCAAGGCTTCTAGTCCCACTGAAATCAACCAACACATCTCTTTGGAAGGGCCATGGCAGGCCCACGACAAATCCATGGCACAGCACAGAGCTGAGCCAGAGGGCTACGGTACAGCCCTGATCACCTCAACTTCAAGAGTCAAACTACTCAGATCTGCCACTACTTTCTCCCTGTTGTCATCTACTTCTCCCATCTGTCTACATCTCTTTTTTTTCATCCCTCCAGAAGTTCATACCCCCCAGAGAAAGCAACACCATTGTAATTCAGCAACTGTTACCTTTTGCTTGCTGATGGAAAACAGAACTAAGGAGCAGGGATGATCCTTATGGTAAAAGGATTTCTCCACGTCTGTTGTGGAAACCAGACAGAAATAAGTCAGTTTTTTAAAAAGATCTGCTTGCTGAAGGTCCTCAGTGGAGCATTTAAATATCCAGGGAGAGAAGAACAAAAGGCACTTTGTTGCTCAGTAACAGTAGGCATTGCATTTACATTTCCAAGCTTCACCCAAGTGTGTAATGCAAGCCAAAGATGGATACAGGTGCTGATCAGTGTGTTGGGATAAGCAGGGCAGCTCATCAATGGCAAGGACAGACACAGGCACCAGTTACCCACAGAAATCTCCATGAAGCAGGACCATGCATCTTTAAGCACTGCGAAATAATGAGATCCTCCTCCACAGTGGGCTCCACAGCAATTGTTTATCTGAACCATGAGCTCTGAGAAAGCAGTGAGTAAAACCGATACCACATCACACTCTTTTCCCCTCTGGGATGCACCCACAAGTCCGCTCTACATCCAGACTAACAAACTGTGCCAGAGTGACGGAAGCACAGAAACTACTTATGAAAAGAGCTGGACTGAAACTAAAAGCAGAGATTAAACTCACCAGAACAACTCTAAATTTAATGCTACTTCACCCACAGCACACTGGATTTAAGACCTTGTTCATGCTTGTATTCACAGATTGTAATCCCTTTAAAATACTTATTGAAGGTGCTGAGAAATTCCTATATCCTTTTTGCTTGTACTTTCTGTAGACATACTGACATTTGATTCATACCAGTACTGAAGTGCTCTACCAAAACTGCACCTTCTGGAAGTTACTTCTAGCAAATAAAATATTAATTTAAAAATGCTTGGCCAAACAAGCCAAAGTAAATGCTACATATTCTATGAACTCAAATAATTTATTCTTGGCTCAAAATACCATCATCTTGAAAGAAGGTTCTGTTTAACATTATTATAAGTTTCTAAACTGCTTCACAAGAGTTTTCTCTAAGCTTCTGAATGAAGCTTACTGAATGAAGCAAAATTAGGGGTATTATTTTGCTAGCCACAGAACACTGATTTAATTTGCGTTCTCTAATGAGCACTTATCCAAAGACCATGCATGCAGATGACAAGGACAATAGTTACATGCAAATCTGGTAAGTCATCACAAATGCAGTATTCTACTCTGAGAGGAAGTACCTTCATTAGTTCATCTTCTGATTAACTGAAGTGGCAACAACAAATATTTCTACCCATATTCCTTCTTGTTTAAATCACCCACTTCATTAAAAAGTTTAAAATCTTCCTGCCAGTGAGCCATGTATCCCTCTCATAAATATTCTCAGTGAAGTGACAGGAAATATCCTTAAAAGCAAGACTGAGAAGTACCTTATTATTTAACTGAACATCTAAAGGTGCTTTTGAAATGAAGCAATACATTTTCTCTGGCTTTAGACACTTGAGTTAGCACTTCTGAATACAGCTGAATTTTATAAATTCCAGTTCTCCTGCCGGGAGGATATTTCTTTAGCTGACATATCATGCACTTGCTCTGTTACTCTAGTTACTCTAATGCGGTTTCAGTGTGAGCAAGAAGAATTTCCTACATCCCAAAAGATTTGAAATACAGACCCATAAAGCACATGGAAAAGACAAATCACACCTGTACCCTTAAGTCTTGCTATTCCATTTATATATGCCAAAGCTCTCATGGACTTTATTAGCTCAGGATTGGATCCAGAGCACAGACTTTGATGCCTATTAAATGATACTTCTTTTTTCAATTAATCTCACATTTGAGGCAAAACACATTCATTCTTGACAGTTGCAGGTACAAGCCTCATTTGCTCAGGCCCTGATCTCCAAGACACTCAGCAGCTTCAGCTCGCCCTAAGGCGATTGAAAACTACAATCACACAGGTGAAGCTCATTTTGGTTGGACTGAATTCAGCGCAAATTTTACTGCAGACCTCAGGGGAAGGCAAGATCAGGGTTCAGTGACCCAGCCAGAAATAGCTGAATAAATGCAAGAGATCTGGACTTAACCTCATGTTCTTCTCTTACCGAAGTCCAAAACATCTCATTAGCACCAATGGGCACAACCCTAGGTGGTCTCACACACTGAAACTCTCTGACCATGGGCTGATCCTGCTATCTTAAGTCATCAGAGTATTACCTGTAGAATTAATCCCACAGAAACCCAGGCAACTTGCATGAGCAAGGGCTGCTGCAATCACAGTTATAATTAATTCTGAGCAATTTTACTATTTAGAAACTAAACTAGAAAATCAGACTCTGAACATAGCACAGGTTTTGCAAATTTACTTAATTCTACAGATTATTTTCCTCTAAACCAAACTAAAAGGCTTTCCTTTTCAATTAAATTACTAAGAATAATATCAATAGGTAAGCCATATGAACACAGTGGTGCTCTATGTCAAAGCCTTCGAGCTACCGCTTTCAATAGGGCGTGACGCACACCTTCCAACTTGAACATACAAATTATTAGACAGATTACAAGATGAAATTTTTGACAGGTCTTTTTTGGCATTCAGAAAAGGCTACCCCAGACAGAGTTTTCAGTTTGAAGGGTCATTTTCCTTTCCTTGCCAAATCTGTAACATTTTCTCATGGCTATTATATTTTAAATAATTGCAGTAATCTCAAAAGCATTAGCCTATTCTGTCATTTCCATATCTATGTAAATACCTCTAAGATTACTTCTTTGAGGAAAGCTCTAAATGTTGTTTGCCTGCTTTTCATTCTGACTCTTTAAGTAGTTGGACTATTTATGCTTTTCAAGTTATTTGGCTGTTTTCATTCTGTAATCACACCGTTTCTGCTGTCTAGGGACAATCAGAAAGACTGGGCGATAACCTGCAGCCTGAATGCCTTTCACGTTTTCTAACCGATACTCTAAAACCTCCTAATTTTTGAAGGCAGAAGCCAAAAAGGAAAGCAGAATTCTCGCTGGCACATCTGAGGCATTTTCCAAATTTTTGGCGAGGGAAATTTCGGACGTGCAGCTTGCCAGAAAGGCGAGAGAAGAGCCCGCGGTTCCCACAGACACAGCACCCGCTCGATGCAAAGAGATCGCGACATTTCTGTTCGGGCTCTGAGGTCGCGCCCGTGCCCCGCTCGGGGCGCCGGCTCGCACGGAAACCCCCGCGGCCGCGGGACCCCCGACCCCCCGTTCCTGCCCCGGGCCGGGGACACCCCGCACCTCGCCACGGCCCCCCCGGGACAGCTCCAGCGCCTCCCGCTACGGTCCCGCCCGGTGCCTCACCGGGCAGCGGGGGCGGCGCCGCTCACCTGGGCGCAGCAAGCACCGCCGCTGCCATTTGTTGC